>JAKMWT010000248.1:0-88525 GCA_025327155.1 Colletotrichum sp. SAR 10_75 | reverse complement strand
CCTCCAAAACACGCCCCGCCCTCCACAACACCCAATCATAGCTCTTCACCCCGCGACAGCTCTTCTACCCACAGCAGCTCCTCTCCCCACGACGCTTCTACGCCAGGACGTCCAGCTGCAGACACAACTTCCCTTTCGGAAGTAAGTACGCCGGAGGTTGGCCGTACGAGTTTGTCCCAAGAACCTCCCAGGACCCCCACTCGGGAGCTGGCCCAAAGCGGCGCGGCCTATGACCCTTCTGACATCTTCGACACCCCGCGTTCTTCTCCGAACCAACACCGTTCTTTGCTCGAGCAGAGAGACGCGTCCGTTGGCCATCTTAGCAGAGATTACGAGCCTGAGGACGTTGAGTTTGAAAACGACCAACCTTTCTTTGGTCCTACCGACTTCGACGACACTTGCGACAGCGAAGACCACGATATCGCCTCCCAACAAGCTTCTAGTGACCCTGCCCCATTCAACACACACAAAGAGAACACAGAGGACATCGCGCACGACGACACACATTCTTTTCAAGCACAAGAACATTCTGTCAAGAACCAGGTGTGCAGAAACCTTTGCAGCACATACTTGTCGCCTCAAACCCAAACGAGCACAGATACCACCTCCAGGATGCCACAACCACCCGCGAAAAGAGCATGTAGGGGCGAGATGTGGCCACTGCTCACAGCTGATGAGACGAGGGAGTTCATGCAGGGAGGTCAGCCCCCGTCACTCGACGTGTTCAACGTCGTTTTAGTTGCCCTGTGCGAACAATGGAAAGACGTGGTCGTCGTCCCCACGGCTGAGCTTACCAAGCTCCATAGAGACGACTATGTACCGGACGCTGATCTGCTCGACACCATCTTTCAACGTGAGAATATCCTGCTACCGTATCTAGCAGACGAAGGCACTGTTCTCATGGGGAGAATCGAGCAGAGGCAACGCATCGTTGTCACCGCCCAGCTTTTTGGCCCCTTCCCATCCGACGCCAGCTTGGAAAATTCGCGCAAGCTGACTGGCCTTTTCATCCGCTACTACCTACCCAAAACTCCCCCTCTACTCACAATGCCTGTTCTGTACCCAGGGGTTTCTCCACCAGGGCCTGCGAGCCAGTCCGACAGTGCCATCCACTTGATCGCCGCAGCTGTTTACAAGGCCGCCAGACTGGACATGCCCACTACTTTACATGCAGAACTATGGCGCAGAGTACTCCTCGGGTGTATCGGTGGCACCGTCACGGACTGGGAACTGGTTTTCCCACCGATCCCGATGACCAGAATGGACGAGCCACCACAACAGCTGCAGCAACCCGGGGCAGCCGAAGGGGACGATAAGCTCGCCCGATTTGAAGTCCTTCAGGCGAGATACCTACAACAGCAACGGGCAATAATGCACAGCTTGAACACGAGCATGGTCCATCTGGAGGCCTATCACCAAAGTTTGACACCAACACTTCGCGTTGTCAAATCTTTGCACGAGACATGCCGCGGCCATCAAGCCCAACTCCAAGCCCAACTCAGTGAAGCGACGGAAAGGCAATCATACAAAAGTGGCCCTGGTGGGAACGCAACGGCAACGAGTGTTGTTCAGATCTCCCAGGAGCTTGAGGCAGCAGAGAGACGCGCCACTGCTGCCGGCAACGTGTGTGAGAGTCTCCAGGGTCTTGACCAACGCCTGACTGAGATGTACCACAAGTATATGAAGAAGCGGGAAGTGGTAGAGAGGCAGTAGAGGACATTATTCGAGGTTTTCGTATGGGTTAATGTGTATTGATGGCGCATGTCACGAGGGCGCAAAAGAGCAGTATCCTCGAGGACGACTGTTAGGGAATGGGTCGATATAGATAAATTAGGTGTTAAATGCAGAGATGCCATGTTGGTTTCCCGCGCACGATGCAATTCGTTTCTGTCAATCTTGTGGCTTTCGCTCGGCGCCGTGACCGCTGGCCGGGTTGTGTGATGCTATTATAACCTACTGCCAACGCCGTATGCTGGCCACATCACAGTTCCAATATAGAGAAACTATCAGAGAGAGCACACGCTGCGGACCTACATACCCAAGAAACGCCCGTTGAAACGCCGAGGACTGCGCTGCGCTGCGAGATGTTGATCACTGCACCCCGCCTAAGACCTTAATGGCATGACCGAGTCTAGAATGTTGGGAACGATAGACGAGAAAAATAATGAATGGTTTGCTGGAAATAAAGACAAAGATGTGCGAGTAAAAGATTGGCAATGAGAGAGAAGCATGGGGGGCTGCCGTAGGCGCTGAGCTGGAATTTGCCAGCTTAATTGGCGGGGAGGCAGCCTTCAATTGCATCTCGGTCAATTGCCTCTGCAAATAATTGCAATGGTGCAAGCGCACTTATCATTGCCTCTATTTTTCCCGGCCTTGGAGCCTTCGCCCTCGACCTCGTCTTCTGCCACGGGAGGCCCGAAGCTGAAAGCCGGGACCCGGGAAGAAAGATCGAGATAGCTAGCTAGGTCACAGTGTTCTCCAACCTCGCCGGCAGAATAGCAGTGTAGGTATGCATCCAATGCGGGATTGGGAAGCTCTTAGACTTCTAGTGAATGTCTCGTTCCTCAGGGTAACAGGGTCAGATTCCCAAGAAAATCAAATCGGGGCTAGCTGCCTCCTGCAGCCATTTAAAACTTATTACATTAATACTTTTAATGTCCGCCGTGACTTCTCAGGGCATGAAAGCACGCCAACAACTTCAAGACAGGCTCATTCACAACATTCAGCCCATCCCATGGGGAGATCTAAGCAGTCTGAAAGCAAAAGCCAGTTTAGGCCACAATCTCTAAACAGCGCAATAGCCGTCTCAGGTATCGTTGTTGTGAAAGAAAGGACCGAACACAACCTCATAAAGCAGTTGTTCCTCATGTGATCATTTAGAAATACTCTGTCCCTTTTGACAGTCGCTCGCCCGAGATAATCCCGCCTCTCGATTGTTGGTGTGGATAGACAAGGAATCGAAGCACATCGCTGGGTGAACTTTGGTCGTTTTCCCTTCTGAGCAATTGTTATGTTCCTGGTTATCTAGTGAAAGCTTCAGAATCATGCCCCAGGTATGATGCCTCTCGATTGGGTCTTAAGCAGGAGCGCGGACCAGGTCTCTGTGCATTACTTGGGGCTTTTGCTTGCTGTCTAAGTATTGTTACTTGTCGACAAGCATAGCTCAAGTCAAGATGCAGATCTATTCTCACGCATGGCTTGCATTCATACCACGTTTGCTCGTGTAATTTCGTCTGCGCACTGAATGTCGGACGCTGATTAATTACGTAGCCGTTGAATTGCCAGAAGTCCGGGACGTGAGCTCTCCGCCTTGTGTTCAATGATACTCCCCTCCAACTACGCACCCATACTCTTCAGCATTGATTATGGTACGCTAGAGAATTGACGCCAGCTCTTTATCTGGGTTGATGCGAATGTCATCAAAAGTGAGAGATGTCCTTGCTCACCCGCCCGCGGAGCCATCTGGACTCTCTAACCCTATCAAACACTAAAAATCCCTTGATAAAACGGACACTATCGAAATAGGTCTGCATGGAAAAGTTTGCAGACGTTCTATTTCCCGATTTCAACAATCCTCAGCAGCCCCGCATGCGGGAACACCTCTCGAGGAGCAACCATACTCGTCCAGTGGGTGACCCAACGCATTATTCGACAAGCGCATCAGTGATGGGGACACCAGAGAATGAAGCCAGGGTGGACTGGAACTTGGAGAGGAAAAGAGATCTCACAGCGGGATCGAAGTCGTTTCGTGGCACCCTGCGAGCGAGGAGCTGTTTTTGAGGACGGTCAGCGTAGCGTTTTCGAAGCAAAGACAACCCTAGAGCTACGCTTCCCTCCTCTCCCCGCTTTTAGGCTGGTATTCCAGCATTGAGCAACTCAGGAAATGTTGGAGGTAGCTTGAGCCGGCCGCTGAACATACTGCAGATTGAACCCCCGCTGTCGCTGTTCCTGCGCAAATTTCCGCGTCATCGAAGCTGTCCTTGCAGCTCTCATGACAGTGCTGATATGATGCCGTGAAAAGCTCCAGTGCTGCTGTATTCAACTCTCGCCATTGATGTGTGGACAAACAAGTGAGGAGAATAGCGTAAACCTCCAAGAAGCTGCCGGCTCAGTTGCGTAGTCAGAGACATTTCTGTGGCAAGCTCAACGCATCCCAATAAACATGGCCAGTTCTATCTGCCTAGGTAACAAATTCAATCGTTAGGTAGAGTCCTTCCCAATCAAATACCACATTCACAAGCCAACCATACCGGCCACTAGTCCGAGTTAAATTTCGACTGACGGCACAAGGGGTGTGGTTTCGTTGAGAAACCTGCCTACATAGGCGTCTAGCGCATGTAGCTGCGTGTCATGTTGGCAAAACGGCCGCAGAGAAGACTTCGCCCAACAACGCTCTGATATGCCTGTCCATGCTCCTTCGGTCACATGTGTGTTCTCATTGTCCTCAAGTCCGGTTCATGAAGGAAGCAATAAGCGAGATAAATAGTGGCAGATGACCTGTCGTAGGGAACCTGGCGCAGGCTTGCAAGCTCGACCGGATGCCCGACTGTCCGAGTGACCGAAAGCCCCACATCATCATCGCCCTACTTGTCCTAAAAGAATATTTGGCTCTGTCTCCCGAAGCGTTCCAGACGATCCCTGTCCTGTGAATCAAAGGCTCCCGCTTCCATTGAGCCTGCGAACTTGCTCATGGACCCTACATTATTTCTTCGAGTACAGCCCTCATCTCATGTGAAGCTTGCTTCTTTCTTCCCTTCTAACTTTTTCTTCGCAGTTTGCCGCTTGGGGGCGCACCTTGTTGACTGCCGTATAACTCTCACGGGGAATCATTCGAGGGCTAGAATAGCCTGGGAGAGAAACCTTTATAGCCACCTATGGGGGTTATATGAAGAGAGCGTGAAGCTTGCTTCTCGCTTATCAACTGGCCTGTTGTTGCAAAATCCTTCGCGATTATCGAGGAAACTGCAGATAATGTGGCCCCAGCGTACAAATATGCCCGGCACATGTCTCCCTTTGCCTTGAGGGACTCTGTAGTCACTGGAAACTCCCTTCTTGCCTGCTCGCCAGCCCGACCCCAGGGATTGGTTGTATGAGCACTCTCCCCGTCTTACAGGTCGGATGTTCTGGGATATTCGAACGAACCGAGCACCAAACCTCGATTGTGGCTTTGATGAAAGACTCTACTGGAACCTTGAATAGACGAACCCGAGATATTCCAGGCTACTGAGGTGAGCATACATGGGGACACCTGGAGAGCCCAGTCTTTCAAAACGAAAACCAATCATCATATGGCACCCGCTGCTTGTCTTCTGTGGCCCTGAAGCCGAAAGAGACTTGGATTTGATCCGCAAACCCTTTTCTACCTTGATTCATCCAGCCCTAGAATCTCTCTTGAGGATCACGGCAGACACAAATACAGCTTAGAGGCATACGAATAGACATCAATCGCAGAATCGTTATAAAATCAGGGCTTCAACTTGTATCGTAGGCATCTTTATGGGAACCAAAACCACAGTCCCTTTGCCGTGCAAGTCAGTGATAATCCCCATGTTCTCTTCATTCTTTCAGCAGGTGTCATTTCCCTCATCCAGAGGCACTTAATCGAGATGAGAGAAGGCGATATAAGGGCCTTATATCGCCATTACCGTCACCAATTCAATACAGCTTACTGAATTGCAGTGAGAAGTGAGACGAAGACAACAAATATGGTCATTATAAAGTTCGCAAATGTCTTTGACTCTTGGCCCCTTTTTGGCGCGGGTGGTGTTATCATTGTAGATCCAATAGAACGCTCATGAATTGTTCTTCATCCTGTCACCGCTGGTCTACCTGCTTCAAGGTATTAACAAGTATTGGCTGATGCAGACAGTCAACCTGTTCCGATCTGTCAAACGCAATATCTGTCTCCTTCGGAAATCAAATACTGTCCCAGGGCCACCTGAGCTCGTCCAGCTGTGTGCGCATCTCCGTCCCAAGTTCTGACAGCGCTCTATCTGATGTTCTGTTCTGCTGCAAAGTCCTTCTCAGCTTGTTTAGGTGTGTCTCACATACCACGACGCCTCATTTGTTCTCGAGTTATCAGGTCCAGGACCCACAACGAAGAATTTCAGTTTCAGTCTCTCTGGCAATGTCTGCTACCTCATCCATGGCGATTCGGAAGTCATACCGTTTCTCACGTGTAGACCCAGGTGTCTGTGGATCTCTCAGACTGTGGAGAATGTCCCGAAGGCTCCAGGGAGGTTGGGCCTGTTGTTGTTGTTGTTCTTTTTTCGACGTCAGAGCTAGGCTCAGATCGCTCCCTGGGGCATACGTCGTGTAGGGCAAAGCCTACATATCTAAACTAAACTAATCTAATGTCAGGTTGGGCCTGAGATGACCCGAATATTAGCATATTACCTTCGCAACCTTCACGCCCGCTGGGAATCCTTACCTGGTCGAACGTCTCATCGAACGTTTTGCGATTCTGCTCAAATGGATCACTTGAAAGTCCACCTGAATGGTTATTGTTCGACTTCCCCTGAGTAGCCGACTCCGCAGACGAGGTTTGGTTGGTGAAAATTGTTGGCGTGCGACAGCCAGTATGCGAAGACGGTAGGGGTGGTAGTACGTTATCATCGTCGTCACTACTCACCAGTGAGTTCTGCGCGTCACTACTTGCATTCAGCCCCGGCTGGATAATGGATGTGTGCTGGTTGTGTATAGGGCCCCCAGTGGCAATTTGCATGTTCGGTAGGGTCACAAAGGAGGCTGGGAAAACTGACTGGTATTGCTCTCGGGCATTTGCAGCTATCTTCCGAGCATGGCGACGTTTCTTGGAATCGCCCATCAGGATGGACGGCGGAAGAAATGTTGGACGTATGGATTGGGAGCTGCACCGGTATACCTCGAGTGCTCCCAGGCCGTCGCTATAAGTAGGCGAGTGATGGCTCTGAAAGAAAAGCGGCCACCGAAACTACCAGTTGTAGTGGAATGGCTTCGGAACTGATCCGATCGTGTGGCCTCAGCAAAGACGGCAAATGCTGCTTTTATTGATTGATCAGAATGCTTGGATGGATATGTGTCGTCAACTGAACTGGAGATGGGGATGGTAGTTGGCTGGAAGTCGTGTATTCCTGCCGAGAAACACTTCAGAAGGTGTTCATGGCTGGGCTGATCACTTTGACAATAGGCATGTGGATGCTGCTTTCCTAAGTCACTCGCTGACAGCGCATCTATGCAGGGGCTGTTTAGACGCGTCGTCATGATTGCTCGGGAAAAGTGTGACGACAAAGGCTCCCAGAATGTACGATAAACTTGTAGTTATGTGTGCCAACCAGTGCCAGATTCCAAGCTGGTCAGTCGACGGGCTCTCCGTGGGACTGGCAGAGTCATCCCGGGGATGGAAAGAACCAGAATCCTGAGGGAAACAAAGACAACAACCATTATAGCGGCGTTCTCGATAGAAATATGATGTTCAACTCGCGTGGACATCTCTGAGGATGGGATTGCAAGAGTAACACCAACACATCCCAACATCAACGTACACTGGGGGCCAGAAAAAGCTCTGGTATCTACGACATGGCGAATATAATTGTCGATGGTCGATTCTGATAATGTCTCTATCCTTTGCAGCTGTATCACAGGTTCATCTGTGCAGACCTTGCGCCTTACTCACTGTTCCAAGATCGAGACCGCAGAGTGCTAAGAGTCGATGACTCATGTCCCTCACGTCAGTATTCGTACCAACGCTGCGTCTATGTCGCCCCGTGCTGTCAGTCTTGAACCTTCTTCACTACCAGTTCCATTAGCAGCGGTCGACCAGAAGCAGATGATGGCAGCATCAAAAAGAAGTCTTGTTATCCTCCCGTTGACCAAACAACCAAGAATCGGTTCTAAATACTCATCGAAATGATTTCTTGTCTTGGTAGATGTAACATGTTGGTCACGACGAATTATATGCATCTGGGGTCTGAGTCCGCCCCCGGGCAACAGATCAATCACAAATTCAGAACCACCATCATGACTCATAGTGACATCTTCGTTGGTGCCGGAAGACGGTATGATGCCCTAAGAGACGGCATATCGTCCCTGAAAGAGGCACGGAGGGTCTTAACATGATTCCATACCACCAGATTCCATGCTGTCTCGTGTGAATAAGTGGATTTCCCGGGACTCAATGCATCCCTGACCCGATACCTAGGTCGGGCCAATCGCGAACCGATTCACATCAGTATCAGATTCACAATGCAATCAGACCCTTGGTCGGGATTCCCGGCAAGTAGAGTATGAAGAGAACGAATGTGTTGCATCTTTCATGGCCTTGAGAGCATCCTTACCATTAGCCGTGACCTAGAAGCGTCAGTTGAGGTACTAGACTGCTAATCTACCCGTTTCAACACTTTTACCAGCAACCACTCTCTGATACTCTTGCAACCGCCATATCCCACGTAGCTAAGAGAACCTACCTTCTCAAAAGTCTACTCCCCAAACTTCATCCACTTGACCTTTGTTCTATCACACTAAAGTACCCTCCCTACTTGCGCTTAACGGTTGTTCTCAGCATCACCTCTCAGCTGGCGTCACTGAAAGCATGTAGAGCCCTGCGCCTTTGAGTGCGTTGGAAGAGGATCATTAGTTGGAAATATGTGTGTTTATGTCAAAATGCGTTAAGTAAGATTGAGCATATGTTTGTTTTGGCACTCTAAAACATGACGAATGGTCTCTGTTTATTGATGGAAACTATCATCTTGACGGACGTCAGCTTTGGGTTGCGGTACCTGGGACACGCAAACGTCCTCTCCAAATTCTTGACGACTTGCACTAATGACCAGTACTCATACATCAAGCCTTGATTTTAACTCACAGTATGGCGCGAAATGCTTGTAGGCGAACGACTAGGTCATGTCGAGTCAATCGAATGCTTATGACAGCAACCAGAAGAGACTTGATATACTGACTTAACGACATACGTCGTGTTGCTACTGGAGTGTATTTCGACGAGATTCTCCCTCCCACGCTCATCGCCCTGGGGATTCGGGAATTCGGGTACACATGATTAGGTACATATCAGCATCATCAGCATGTTGACCAACTGACGACATATTCGACCATCTGTCTCTACGTGTTGGATCCTGTTCAATTTCCTACACCTCATGGACACGATATGCCATTCCTTCTTGATGTAGATCGAGGTCCTCCGACTTTGTGGACCCGATCAAGTCGAGTTGACATCGTGTTTCCAGCCGGTGATATTTGGTGTTCTGTTTGGATCTTCTCAGTATAAATTTTCTGGTCTTCTTGCAAGCTGCAGTTTTGTGTTTGAATCTCAATCCAGCAAGCACATGATATATTTCATTAGCAATGACTACGAAGCTGAGTCGGAATATCCCAGAATATGCACTATGTTAAATAATGTTACTCGTTGGGATGACATGGACATATCTACATTTTGCAGAATTGGATGCTTCTCCGCAAACGACGCCCATCAGTTTCGTTTGATAGTGAAGTCAAAGTTAACTTCTAGCTGGGCTTCCTATGGAACATCACTGTCGAAACAATATCCATTCGTTCCCAGCGAATGATGCTTGGAATCCATGTGCCGAACTCCTCATTCCCTTCCGAAAATGAACACTGTCCCTTACTTCCGCTGTAACTTACGTGCGTCCGTCGCGCATCTTGTACCGACGGGTGGTTGGGTACTGGCAATAGATGGCAACGGGTAACTAATATTTGCGAGCCTATGGTGCATTGTTTCAAACGACATACAGGTCCCAGCGCAAGAAAAGATTCTGCCAGGATTGAGCGCGGTGTTCATTTCCTTGGGCTGTTCAACTTCTAATGCATAGTGTTTGTGACGCCCCTGCGGTAGTGAATTTCAGTATTTTGATCCGCACTTTCACTTGATGGAGGTGTATCCTTCCAGGGCCAGCAGAGATAATGGGAGCCTGCGGTAGCCCCCGAGTGACATCAGCGAGTGGCCAGACGAGTCTCCAGACGGGTTGTCAAATGGAGCTCTTCAGAGAATGCAATACTTCCAATGTCCTGATCCACTGATGATTAATACAGAAGTAAGAAGACGGACGGCGAGAATGGCCTGTTTTTCCCCCTCTCCTCATGCAAAGGCCAACGATGGAATAGGCATTAGGAATCTGAGTGAGAGCACGGCTTTGCTTTACTTCTTGCTAATATAGCTCTAGTGACTACACGCTTCCGGTGGATGACTCTGTTTTTAGGCCGCAGCCGGGGCGTCACCAGACATGCGTCTCTTCTTGTTCGGCCGGCGAGCTTCAACTGACTCCAGAACACCGTCTTCCAATTCGCCCGATACCTCCACAGTCGGCGTTCTTCCGATGTGGTCATGACAAACCTCCTGGGAGTCTTTCCGACTGCCGAAGTCGCGGTTGTTCACGATCTCCGAAACGGGGCAGACCGTCTGACTCAACTCAATGGCCAATGATGGCGCGCACCTCGTACAGAGGGGGCGTAGCTAGAGTACGCCCGGACGACAAGACTCTGTCGGATTCTTGATGGAAGCATGTCATTGGAGATGCTGGGCGGGATTGGTATGGCACAAGTTGGCACAAGCCCATGGGCAGGAAATTTGACATCCACCTCGGGCACCAAGACATGGACAAAGAGGGGACCACATCTGACGCGGGAACATCCTTCATCCTTGATCAACTGCATAGTCAGCCAAGGTGGCGGCGTCGTTAGACCGGGTGCCGTGACGATCATGTATTTCCCGTCGTCCTGGCCTTCCTGGCCGTAGTTGTCGTGCAACGACACCATCACGGGTGTTGCTGTCGCAGCCGTCAGGGGCTCTTGTATCGCATCTCGTTCCTCGCGATGGCGGGATCCATCACGCCTGTGGGCTCGTCTGCATGGTTGCGGCCTGTGTCGCTCGTAGTCGGTCGGTTTCGGTTTCGTCGATTGCGACTCTCGGTAGTCTCGTTGCTAAGAGATGGATGTCAGCATCAAGCCATTACAACAGAGGTATGCACAGTCCCTTTGGTTTTCCTCCAATACCACCTTTGGCCGCAAGACACCCAGCAGAGCGACCGTAACGACGATGCCGGTGAGGTTAACGATGACAGCCCGTTTGAACGGCTTCTGGACTCTGGAATGACGCTCCGGGGAGCCGAAGAGTCTGCTAGTCGCTGTCGCGGTGGGGTGGACTGGTTCTAGGCAACGTCGGGCGTGGCCGACTTCGTGGGTTTGTTGTTGGGCTTGTTGTTTGTCTCGGAGGGAGGTGGTGGCATCGGCACACTACGGCAGTCTGCTTTCTGGGGTCCTGCTGCGTCTTGCTCCATGGGGTAAGATGCAGGTGGGCTTGAGGTATCCAGACAATGGTTGAGTGAGGTAGGTGTGCTCTGGCGCCAGGTGGGATGCATGGCAGTGAGCGTTTGCCTAGGAGGAAGGTTGAACTGATGCTTGGGTTAATCGCGGGTACTTTGCATTCAGCGTGCATCGGCATGGTTCCCGATGTACATGATCCGTGCACCGAGCTGCACTGTGATCAAAAGCCCCGCCAGCACTGGGACTGGCAGTCGCAGCTGCGGGCACTGCTCTCCAGGCCTCTGCCACTCCCGCCACTGCCGCTACAGAGCATAAGAGAAGGTCTTTTACGACTTGTATTACGTCAGCGGCTACGTTGGTAGCTGAAGTCACAGTGCAGGTCGGAACATTCTCCGACCTGCATTACGTCAGCACCTACTTATGTGGGGCTTGTGCAGAATTTCGCACGACCCTGGCCCGAGCGCTTGGATGCTTATCATTCTATTGGTTCGATATGTGGGGTTTGTGCGGAATCACAGTGGGTGTCGCAGGTGGCAGCAGACAGTGGTCTTCAAGTTGAGGGGAACATGAATCCAACGATGAAACCTTTTGAGGGGGTAACGGCGGAAACAAATTAACAGCGCTGCATTCAAATTTTTCTTGGCCGTACTTTGCTGACCTTGACGTAAGCCTTGGAAGCAATCGTCTGCAGCTGGAGAGGGTCCGGCAGGGGGAATGTGAATTCGGAGACTCGGCCGAGAGGTGGGGCCGACCCGGGCCGATGTGGAGTGACCCGTGCCTGTGCCAGGACCGGAGGTGCAACTTGTATTTATATTTAGTACTCCCAAGTCGTCATTAAAAGACGGAAATGTGTCCCTACTCAGAAATCTCCGTTCGTTGTCGTCCTTCTTCTTCTCGCCGGAACCCTTAGACGGCGGAGGGTTCGGCCTAGGTTTGGGACAATTCCACCAGGTCGTCTACAACGGGAACATACCAGAGTATCCAGCAAGCTGCACAACCGCACTCGCGCTCGTCACCCGTCCTGGCCGGACCGGTACCACCATGACCCGAACCACACGTGAGCCATGGCGTTCCGAGCTGCCACCAATCCTTACGGGGTACCCCGACCTTCAGCAATGAAGCCCAATGCATCATACCGTCGACAGCACGATTCCATGCCAAGGAAAACATCGAGCTCGCCATCGAGGGCGCAACATCCGACCCCAGCGTTTCGAGCAAGACCCCTAGGGTGTAAGATGTGTCGTTCAGCGCTTCCCCAGCCTGCCTAAGCCGCGACCCCGCCTTCGTTGCTTTTGGCTTCATGACGGCCACTGCATCCCCCCCTGCTCGTACCACTCGCGCCAGCGCTCGCGAAGCGTGCACAGCGAGTAATACCTTGTCACCCTCGACAGCCGCGGCCGTCCAGTTGACGTTCATGAAGAAAGGCTCCGCGTTGCGGGAGAGGAAAGGCCATGTCCAAGCCGACTTCTTGAGCTGCAGTGGAGGTTGTGCGTCGGCATCTGGTTGGATGTTGTGTTCATCTGCTAGAGTTACTAGTCGATCAACTTCCTCTTGTATATTTTCCAGACGAGTGAGGACTGACTCCACAATACTATAACCCTTCTGCAAGCTTCGTGGAAGGAGACCTTGCTCGATGCTGGGGTCGAGAAACTGGGACACGGCGCTCAAGATACGCCTGCTTGTGTTGGCGCTGTGACTGATGTCTTCGTATGATTGCTCACCCCTCAGTGCAGAAGCAAGATTCTGGAGCCAGTGGGATCTTGTAATGCTCATAGAGCCGCTTCGGAACCGTGATGCCAGTAGCCATGCATGACGCAGGTCGCCTGTGGCTTCATGTGCCCAGCCGCAAACTCGGTTCATATACTCTACAGCTTCTATATCTGGGGCTTGCTCGGATATGAGAAGGCAGAAGTTGGAGATTTCTTTATGCAGCAAGTCTATCAGGTCGAGGGATCGCGTGTCGGGGCAGTCATTGTCGTCGTCGGAGGCTGCGATAGGCACAAGGGCCTCGTCGTAGAGGCGAAGGATATTAGTGACGTTTTCTTGGAGTGGAATTGGGGAAGATAAGACCGGGGGTGGTTCGTTGGGACCATCACTTCTTCCAATGGCAGCGAGGAGAAGAATGCAGACGGCCACGGTGTAAACTATGAGAAAGAGAGCGAAACAGAACAAGGTAGCAGCACGCACGCTGCCGCTGCCGCGTCGAGGCGGACGGGCGAAGTCGACAACGGTATTGCTGTCGATGGCCGTGTATGGTGTGATGGGTAAGGATGCGTATATTGCCGGGGGTATTAACGTGCATGATACGAAGCCTTGAGGACCGAAGACGGCGTGAAGTGTTGCGTCTTGTGGGACGAAATCGGCGTCGAAGTAAAGCGAGATTGTCTGTGTTGTATTACTTGCAGATGTTGCTGGATCCGCCGGCGACGATGACAAGGGGAGGAAGCCGAGTGAGAAGGTGAGGCGATTGAACCACGGCGACGGCGCTGCTCTAGCTCCGGGGTGTTCCGAGCTATCGTCGTGCTCCGAATCGGGGGACAAGACCGGAGAAGGGGACGGAGTTGTGAAAGACGGAGATGGAGATGGAGAAAGGGAGTCCCCGGTCTCGCGTCCTGGGTTCGACATGGCTTTCTGGGTAGCGACAGGACGATTGGAACTCTACAATTGCTCTGGACTCGACGAACCAATTGGTATATGAGAGGAAAAGGGATGGTGGAAAGCGCAAACGCCGTCCGGGGGCTACGCAGGGGCAGACGGGCAAGATTACGGTCATGCTGATACATTCATTCATCTGTCCATTCATTCTCCTTGCTACACATGTTCCTCCCGATTGTTCCCTGGCTGTATGGTACTGGTACCAAGATACACCGTACTACTTGCACTGTGTCGCCCATTGATGACCCCTGCCAACCCCGTCCCAACACGGTCTACGTACATCCAGACCCCGGCTACCCTCCGCACCCCGGTCCCTTGGGATCCACTTAATACGGACGCATGGTGTCCTCCGCGACCCCACCACACCCGGCCTCCCGGCTGCCAACTGCTTTTCCGACGTGTTTGCTCCCTCCTTTCCAGTGATGACGACCGGGCCAGCCGCCACCCCTTTCTGAAAGAAAAACAAACATGCCGAAAAGCTTTGCATGGCTCTGGTGGAGGGGGTTGAGTGTGGTGGCTGGCTGTACCGCATGTGCGCACACACAACACACGAGACACGCGTGCGGCACCGCCGGGGTCGCATCGCAATTGGGGCAGAACAAGCAGACAATTGCTGTTCACGATCCCCGATACGCCGATTGTGGAATGAGGCAGAACAAGCAGACTACATACACGAGTGCTGTTCACAATCCTCAAGACACCAGGAAGGAAGAGGCAGAACTAGCGGATAAACGCTGTTCACAATCCTCAACACATAGTAGAAAGGCGAGGCAGAACTAGCGGATAAACACTGTTCACAATCCTTAAGATACCAGGAAGGAAGAGGCAGAACTAGCGGATAGACGCTGTTTACAATCCTTAAGATACCAGGAAGGAAGAGGCAGAACTAGCGGAAAAACACTGTTCACAATCCTCGATATACTCTGGAAAAAGAGAGGCAGAACTAGCGGACAAACGCTGTTCACGATCCTCCGTGTGCAGCCTGAACCAGCAAGCACAAGACACATGTGGGAACAGGAGACAGGCAGAATTTTCATCGCAGCACTGACAACCGGGCCAGCCGCCGTGCGCAAGTGATGCATTCTTCTTCCGGTCTCGTGCTCCGTGGACGTATCTAAGAGTACAGGTGGTCGATTGATTGATAGGTGGAGGGGTGCAGTTGTGGTGATTGATTGAATGGCAGGCCCGCAATGCGAAAATGAGCAGCCATGAAGCCGTGCGCCAGCGAGAGTGGAGCCGTGAATGTGGCTGTCGGACGACCCGACTACCTGACAATCTGGCGACCGAAACGGGTGTCGTGCCAGCGACCGGACGGAAGCAATCTCACTTGCAGGACACGGCCCCACCGCCTACCGCGCGCCCCGGCCCCTCTCATCTCCCAACCAACGGCTGCCCACACCGAAAGTGGAGAGAAGAGAGAAGCCTAGACGTACAGAGAGACGACGGAACCATGCCGGAAGATGTTGATCTTGTGCGTTCGGAATCGGGTTGGCTGAAACGGCTGATGGACGGTGAGATGATCCATGCGTGAGGGAGATGGATACGACATGGCGATGGGTGTTTTGGTGGAGTGAGGCCGTTGCAGGGTTTCTGTTGTGACAGAGATCTCAGGAGAGGTTGATCCGTCATGATGATGGTGACAACGTTCGCTGTGTCGGTGGAAGGGATCGCCGGGAGAGCTGCACAGCTGCGACCGAGATAGCCGGGAGAAGTTGGAACTGAGGCTTGGGCCTGGGTCCGATGGCACGCCGGGAGCCTCGTTCCGGAACGGGCCCGTTGTTGTGCTGACAAACAACGGCAAGATTGAAGCCGGGACATGTTGACCGAGGATTGACGTGTTGGCTGAGAAGCCAGATGTGTGTGTGTGTGCTGCGTTCATGTTAGCTTGAATGATCCCAAGCAAGGATTAGGATGAACTCACTGTACAGCCAACGCAGCTGAAGTTTGAATTCTTGACCCATCACATGTGCTGTTGGACGGCAGCAGACGGAGATTGTAGTTTGAGCGTGCAATTTGACCAAGAACAATCATATCACTGCTGCTACGAGACCCGATGAGACGCAAAAAAGGGCCACTGGACTGACAAAAGGATCGGGGCGTGAGAGAGGCGCCATGTTGGAGATATAGCGCGGATGCCGTCCCGCCTTGCTCAGTCCGCCCGTGGAACTTTGTCTCCGTCACTTTGACCATGAAGTTGCCTGTCACTTTCACTGTGGAGTCGTCTGCCTCCCGTTTGCCGTTCGCCATGATGAGGAACGAGACAGAAATCCACTTTGGGACCAGGGGAGGAGCAGGAGGAGGCTCAAGCTGAGAGACATGAAGCTTTGACCTTGACCATTCTGCCCATCTCATCATCATGGTCGCAGCTCAGAGTGGTCGCGCCCCCCACCTTCCGCTGGCGTGCGCACACACTCCTTGGCCACCATCTTCATGAACCGGTTCACGCACCCATCCATGCAAACGCGCATCTTGGGCGATCTGCACCCCGTCGATCGTACCTTATCTGCAGAGGTTCGTCCCATCCGCTCAGCATGGCGAGCAGCCGATGCGCGTCCCACCAACACCATGAAACATACATATGTACCCTTCCATCTTTGCCATCTTTTCCATCCCACCGCCTCTGACCTTTCTGTTCTTTCTGTCACTCCTTTAAGCCCAAGCCCACAACCCCGCATACGCAAGGTACCTTGCGTCTGGCCTCCCACGAACACCAGCTCCGTCACCAGACATGGGCCTCGACGATGCAACCCTCAATCACCTCGCCCAAGCTGGCGCCCTTCTCCGCCAACGCATGCCCCTCTCCGACGAGCAGAAGACATGGCTCGAAACAACGCAGCGCGACTACCCCCAGTTCTTTGCCGTCCCCGCCACCTCATCAGTTGCCCACGCCGCCGCCCGCGCCAACCCCTTAATCCCTGTCGACCACCATGCTATCCCGCTCAAAGACGCCTACGCTGAGGAGCTTATGGGGAAGATAGCCGCCGGCCAGCCCCTAACCGACAACGAGAATGGTTGGTATGCTGTTGCAAGCAGCCAACTCGACTCCATCCGCAACTCCGCCACCGCGTCGACGACGTCTGGCCCTGCCGTCAGCCAGCTCTCTCTCCCAGAGGACCAGGGTGCCCTCACGCCTAAGCGTAGGGGCTTGGTTCAGACAGACTTGGAGCGGGAATGGATCAAGGCCAGGGATGAGGTGTCGGTCTCGACCACGCCGCCCACGCGGTATCCGTTAACAGCTGCCCTGCAGCAGCAGCAGCAACACCAACACCAACACCAACACCAACACCAACATCAACAGCAGCAGCCGCCCATCTCCAACAGACCGTTGCATGAACCTGATTCCTCGCCCGCAGCAGCCCGTAAGAACCGACGCGCCTTCACCAGGCCAGCCGCTGCCCAACAACATACGACCCCGTCTCATTCGCAGCCGCCAGCGCCAACGCCGGTCTCCATACGCCCTCCTCATGCGTCCACTCCCGCCGTTGGACCCACTCAGGTTCCGATCCCCCCTCCTCCTCCTTTCACCACGCCGGCCGTTGACCCCATGCCGCACGGCGCGCCGCTCGCCGGTCTTTCGTCTGGATCCTCCTCGGCCGAGCTGATCCGGGAGTACGAGGAGTACTCGCGCGAACACGCCAAACTCCGACCCCAGGTGTTAAGATATGCGCAACTTGAGGGACTGTTGAGGGAGCTGGAATTCAAGCTGTACAGCGCGATTGGCAAGGACGATGGTGGCGTCTGAGGGGGAGGGGGGGATAGCTGGTCACCCTGGGTTGTCTTACTCTTTCTTGTCTCTTCCCGTTTAATCGTGTTCGTTCCATGCCATTCTCAACTTTTCTCTGTCCCAGCTGCGTTTGCATCAAATGAGACATGCCCACACTAGTCCCCCAAGCACAGATGTACTTTGCAAATTTTGATTCGTTCCCTCATCTTCTCTTTTTTCTGTCGCTCTGTCTTATTCTCTCGTCCTTTGAAAACACGTCAGTTTGGCCCCGCCGCAGCAAGACACACCTGCAGCATGTTCATGTGCGTTCCCACGATGGCGTCGCTCGCAACTGCTTGATTGCGCATGCCATCTCCACCTTTGCCTCTCTCGTTTGGAATTTGCCCTCCTCCCATAGGACGCTGTCGCAGCTGGGCTGCTTGTCAAGATGTCTCTGTCTTCACCGCCACAAGCATGAACTGGGGCCAACTTCCCCTGATATGAGAACTCCATGCCCTGAAAGAGAAAAAAAGAAAGTGAAATTTGCGACCTTCCGTCCTTGCCTTTCCATCGCTACGTACCGTCCACCCTGCTTCAAGCATCGCGCAATACCAATTACTACCATGCCCGAGCTTTGGAATGGCATCACAAAGGAGACGGTAAGTTCATTGACGCCCCTCCATACCACATCGCCCCTTCTCTGACATGCCACAATGCTTCAGACGTTCAACGGCAAGCCCCTCGGCGACCGCATGGGCCGCGTGACATTCAAGCCCTTCCAGAAGATCCTGATGGTGCGGTATATCGTCCGCTACGGGCTTATCCCAGCGACGGCCAAGTCCGGGGGTAGCCCCGCCGAGCTTTTCGCAGCGATGGGTTCGGTCGGGCCGCTCCATGCGAGGTACATCCACCACAAGATCCTCGATGCGGTTGAGAGACGGGCGCGGCAGTTATGGTACGACCATCGCTACCAGCCGAGCCATGTCGGGACCACGAAGCTGGGCCAGGGTGCTGTCGTGGAAGAGTGGAGGTATGTTCGTGCTGAGACCATGACCAGGCTCGTTCTTTGGGTGCTGACAACGCTGACCGGATCGTAGATATCCCGAGTTTATGCAGAAATGGCTGGACGAGGACTGGGATGGCAACCAGGATGTGCCCGACGAGAACGACAGCAACGACGACGCGATCGCCGTCAATGGTGATGGCCAGCAGGAAGACCCCGTCGCGAGGGGCAGCGGCCACATCACGCCTCCGCCAACGCCGTCTCGCAGCCCTCCGTGTCAGGACAACCCTCCGCCGCAAGACCCGTTCCGCGCGCCGCCGCCATTGTCCGTCGTGCCCCGGCACCCATCTGGTGCGCCTCCGGCAAACTCGACGCGTTTTCTTGCGGAAGACATGGACATCGACCCGCCGCCGACGCCGATCCGCAGGACACAACCACCGTTTGTCCTGCGCTGGGAACCCCCTCGCGCAACCCCGGCAAGCCCCCGGCGTCAAGTCCCCCCGCCGCCAACGCCGGTTCGCAGCCCTCCGCGTCAAGCCACTCCTCCGCCGCCAATGCCGATCCGCACGCCGCCGCCGTCGTTTGTCTTGCCTCATCGCGTCCCACATGCGACTCCAGCGAGCCCCGCACGCCCGCAGCAGCAAAGAATCAGCCTCGGACCCCCGCCTCCCGCAAGACAGCTCTCTACCCCAGGGCCGGTCGCGCTTGAGACCCCGATCCAGCGGTCCACCACCTCGGTCTACTACAGTCGTCTCCACCAGCTGCACGTCGCCAGGGGAGCCCTTCACGGCCTTTTCCTGCGCCATTTCCGCGGCGAACCACTCCGGGACGGTATTCAGCGTGCGGTGATGCGGATCGATGAGATGACCGACGAGTTGATTGAGATGCAGTGGACGGTATTGGCAGAGTACGGACGGGCGAGCCTGGCGGCGCGGACTGCGGTGTTGGGTAGAGTGCTGGATGAGTCTGTCAGGCAAGCTATCTTGCGACTAGATGTCTGGGGTCGTGAGTTGGAGGGGCCGGCTTTGAGCTTGATTGTTTGAGGGTGTTGGTCGTGGGGCCAGCTGGTGTGGCCCGGGAGGTTCTGGTCGTCATGTTACGGGTCGTTTGGAACTAGACAAAGGCTTGAAAGAGCATCTAGAACGTACCGTGGTTGACTTGTTTGGCGATGGCCTGCGACACTGTTTCGTGGCCACATGTGGCTGGCCTCGCTGACCTTGGTGATGGATGTGAGCGACTTGGTCTGCGAGCAGGATTAGACATATAAAAGATGGATGAAATCCATACAAACGAGTCCATCTCAGCATCAGTTCCGTAGCTTACTTCGTCATGCAGCGATCCAACCATAACTGCAAGCCCAGACACTCGCCGCCGGGCAGCCGGAATAGCAGCACCTCACGCAAGACGCATGGCCGCGACGGTGACGACAAGACGCAGAGAGCGCGGTGGTCCGTCCTTTTTGTTATCCATGTCATTGTTGTTGTTCTCGTCTTAGGCGTCATCTACTGCCGCCGTACCGGCGCTGTTCCGGCGCCGGAGCCCCCGAAGCCTTCTCCGGTTCCAGATCCGGAACTCGTGAGGATCTGCAACCACCACCACAGGATATACAACCTGCAGCCGTACTACACGGAGAACCTGGACCTGTTCGAGGTGCTCGGGCTAGACGGTCGATCTCCCGTGTTCGGGGCTAGCAAGCGCAACGGCCGTGCGACAGCGCAAGACGATACGCGGGCAGAGGACGTGATTCAGGACGCCATGATGGTACAAGTTGAGCGGAACCTTGATGGAAAGCGCGGGAGGGACAGCAACGGCAACAGCAGGGCGGCGGCGGCTCTACGCAGAATCATGGTGGACACAGGACTACTGCTGCAGAATGCCACGATTCGCAAGCTGTATATTGATGGGTTTCTGCCGGTGAAGGAAAAGAGCCGCAATAGGGGATCTGAGAAATGGTTAGGAGGGGTCTGTAACAACTTTTAAGGGAACTGGAGGTACCTAGGGGAGTATTAAGAAATGTCACGGCGCTGGCGCCGTGCCCGCCCGAAAGCGCGTCGCGTGCCTCGACGCGTGACCTGTGGCGAGCGCGCTGGGTGCCTCCACTTCTGACGTTTTCCTTCTGCATCTCAGTATCAATTGAACCAGGTTATCACCTATTGCGCGTTAGACATCACTCGTGTGCCTGCCGTCACAGAAACGGGTGTTGTGGTATGTTTTGATAGGCCTTCTTGGCTATCGCGAGAATCAGGGTGCAGGAGGGAACACCATGGGTGACTTCTGGTGTGACATCTCAGATGCTGACTAAGGCAGGCACGGGTGTCACAGGTGAGGTGTGCCTCAGCTGGGTGTGTGGGCCGACCCACTGCCTTTAAGTGTGCAGGTCGTAAAAAAGTACGACCTACACCGCCACCGCCACAGCCACCGCCACAGTCACAGCCACAGTGTTGCGCGCACAGCCTCAGGTGCACACAACACCCACACATTACTTTACTGAACAACACAACCATCTGAATTACCAAGATGAACGAACTACATACAGCCCAATATAAGAATCCAGCAGCCGAACCTCGTTCCCAACCGTTTACTTACTTTCCTCTTGATAAAAAACCTTTGTTGCAAAAGCGTAGCACTGGCGATACACATCTCCTATCCTCAGCTCCACGGCGCCGATAGCCTGGCGGTCAACTCCCGCAGGCCACTTATTCGCGGCCCTAAGGTCCTCTTCCATTGCCCATCTCTGAATCTGCCCCTCGTCGAGCACCGCCTTGAACGCGTTAAGTAGCTCGATGCGGTCCTTGATCCTCTTATTCTGATCCCGCTCGAGGTTCATACAGACGACCATCGCATCGTTCCCAGCCGCTTTGCCCTGGTCGCCTGCCACCTTGGCGCTCGCGTGATAGACGTCAGCCCAAGCGCACACGCTGAGGGATAGCGAACTCATGAGCGCCATGGGCCCGTCTGCCTGTCCGGGGAGCTCAGCAGAGGTGAGGTTACGCTTCCCATCTTCAATGATTCTCTGCCCAGCGAGCATCGTCTCCGCGTAGTGTCGGATGCGCCGCTCTAGCAGGGTAATGGCAGGGTGCTTGGCCAGTCCAAACATGGAGAGCCAGGTGCCTTGGACTTTTGACGCAGGGTAGGTTTTTATGCCGTAGAGCTCGGAGCGCATCTTGGTGAGGAGAGATGAGAGTGCCTCGGTCCAGTCGGAATCGATCTTGGCCCCGAGGGCCGCGTACTGTTCGTAGAGGGTGACGATGTCCGTCGTGGAAGTGCCGCCGGACAGCCGCTCCACGTCGAGGATGAGCTGTCGCGAGCCGTCTTGGTAGGGGAAGATGAGGCCCTTTTCCGTTGGGAGGGGTCCGGGGACGGGCGCAGTCATGGTCGTGATGGGTGAGGTTGACTTGGGCAAGAGATGCGATACGAGCGGCATCTGTTTCCATACACTTGAGCAGACGGTGAGATAACCGAGGCACATGGCTGTGATCAGGCCAAAGAGCCACGCGTATCTGGGACGGTACAAGGTACGCAAGGGGGAGGTCAGGCCCTTGAAGAACCCGAGAGCGGCAGTGAGAAAGCCGTCCGAGTTCGGGTCCGGGACGTTGGTATTCTGGTCGTCGGCTTCAGCGTGGCTGGTGATGGCTCGTCCCGTTTTGGCAACTTTATCCGTTGCCTGATAGTAGTTGTTTGTCGTGTTATTGTTGTGGTTGTTGTGGGTGCTCGTCGTCCGATACACTTGAATGTGTGCGTTGACCTGCTGGTTGTGAACCTGTCGTGACTCCTGTCGTTGGATCCAAGCCGGCGATGTCTTGCGCTTGTGACCGGCAGCGGCGTCGAGATCCATCACAG
The DNA here is from genome assembly GCA_025327155.1 of Colletotrichum sp. SAR 10_75. Classification (NCBI taxonomy): domain Eukaryota; kingdom Fungi; phylum Ascomycota; class Sordariomycetes; order Glomerellales; family Glomerellaceae; genus Colletotrichum; species Colletotrichum sp. SAR 10_75. The sequence goes on along the minus strand of JAKMWT010000248.1, from coordinate 66,050 downwards.
CTTCCGACTCGAGCTTCAAGTCCGGCTCCGGGCCCGGCTGGACGTTGGAAGTCACAACGTCGCGACATGTCTCAAGTTCAGTGTCTGATTTGTGCGTCTCTTGCGTCTTCGGCTCACTTCGTGTGCTTGTGCCGTCTCTTGCAGATGTTCCATGATCCCTGTGTGCGTTGTTCTGCTTAGGGCCCGGCTGATTAGTGAACTGAACTCATACGCATGATGTCGAATGGAGTAGACCCGTACCTGCTGCTTCCCGTTCATACGCTTCAACATCCTCGCCGCTTGGGCCGGTGTTATGCCGCTGGCATTGTATCTGGGAATATTGCCCGGGTGACCTGAGGACATGTTGTTTGCGGTTGTGTGGCCTTCAGCTTTGGCTTGGAAAGAGTGCTGCTTCTCGGAAACAAAGCTTAGAAGCTGCAGTTTGGGTCCGGTGAAAATAATAGGTGGCTGCAGTCAATACGTGACATTTTGCCGCGGCTCTGCGCGATATAAGGAGAACTCAATGACACCGGAGTCTTCTTTTGCGGCTGGTGCAGTGGTGCGTTTGGGGTGGATGGGCGGAGGGACCATTGGCCATGTACTTTGCTAGAGATGGAAAGACAAAGAGCAGAGGGAAGGGATCATAATAGCGTTGATGTGACGCGGGTTCCATATTTCCGTTGCGGAAGCAGACAGCCGTGATTGATTGTTTGTCAACAGGGACCCATGCCCTCATCTCTCGCATGGCCCAAGCCGAGACATTGATTCTGCGAAAAGGCGGTGCCTGGTCTCGTCTCCTTTGTTTGCAACGAAACGGAGCCTGAGCCTGCTTCACTCCGCAACGGTCATATCTCATTTCCAATAGAATTCTTGGCAATCCATCTGACGTCCTGGCCAATGACTCTGACTGATTCCCGACGCCTCATCATGATCAACGGGGAATTCGATCTCTTTCACCTAGCCACAGCTTCTGGATGCTTCTCGTCCAACTTGAACGGGCCACCGGCTTTGCGATATTACCCTCTGCTTCCCGTCCACTAGAGAGACCCCAGACTTCATCATCTAGTCTTCGTGCAACCACATCCAGTATGTCCACCGACATCTTTCAAGACCTCACATACACCTTAAGCATTATCCCCCCCTTTCACTCTCTTTCTTTCTAGTACTAACAATTATCGCAGTCCATGGAGCAGTTCGACGGCAAGAAACTCAAAGATGATGATCTCGCCGCCTTCCGGGCTAGGCAGTTTGTCCGCTTCCACAAACACCTCCAGTCCCTTACGCAAAACCAGGGCGTCAAGGATATTCTAGCTCTTACTGAACCCCTCGTTGATAAGATGACTTCCTGGGCGGAGTCGACAAAAGAATACAAAAACGAGACGCCTTTCCCCGGATCGTGGCGCGTTCATGAACCCAGACATTTCAAGGGGCAACTTACATCATACTTTCGAAAGTTTGGGCAGCCTCCAGCCCAGACGGAAGACGATGCCGAGGCTACGCCTGACGCAAAGCAGATTACCGCGCAGGGGAATCAAGATGACCCCAGTCTAGACGATGTCGCCACCGCAATCGAGAGTATCGCTATTGATGGCGACGAAAAAGACGTTTCTGCGAGAATGCCAGGCGCGTTTGACAGCACCGAAGCAGGCGAAAGGCCTCCGACTCTTGGTCAAGCCCATCTCCGGCCACATGGACAAGAAGCCGGACCTCTGGCCCCCGGCAAAAAGACTCCGGCCCCGGAGCCCAAGCCGATCGTCGTGCCGCCGCCGCCACCACCGCCGCCGCTTCTTCCGGACGAGTACTACGCCTTTGCGCGCGCGCGCTCCTCTCGCGGTCATGCCGAACAACAGCTGGAACGCGTCATGACAGAAAGCAAGAAAGCCACGGGCGTGTTATATGGTGCAACTGAGGAACTAGATGCGCGGAGGGAGCTGGGAGAGGCGGAGCGGCGGGTCAAGATCACGAAGGCAGCTTTCAAGGCTTGGGCACGCGAGGGACAGCAGAAGCATTCGCAGGAGGATTGATTTTTTTTTTCTTTCTTTTTTGCGAACCAAGTGACCGTTTCCTGGAGCCAAGAGGACGGGAGAAAATTGGGAGGGATTCGGACGGCTGGATGCATCACAGCGGGCATTGAGCAACTCTTGAAGCGATTGCCTGCCCGGTGAGGTCGCCCGGGCGCAGGGGCGGTGCTGAGAGTTAGGTCGCTTTAGGCGCTGCGATCCACTGACAGTCCCCTGAAAACCGGGCGGCTGCAGGCCACGCAACGCCTGGGCAACAGCACCGCCCAGGCAGGCTCCACTGGCTTGATGACCTGCTCAGTGCGCACCTCAGGCTACCTTAGGTACCTTACCTTCCGTGAGAACGAATACAGTACCCTTCCTCTTCCAACGCGTTTACCACCGCCTGTTTGAATTTTGCAATAAATTTCTCTACCATGTTCGATAAAACTCAAGAAGAGCATTCGTTTGATGGTTGAAAATCCAAATTTAACCCCAGGCAAAGAAAATGGCGACTCGAAACCGAATTTACGGTGGCTTCCAGCTGCCCACACATCCCTGCACCCTCGCCACAGAAATCAACTGCGCCCTACAGCGACTCCAGCAGCCCCAGGGCCCGTACGTCCACCCCCGCACGATTTCCTTCAAGGATGGGCAGGGCAAGGCTTTCTGGGACAACCTCCCCGACCGAGCAGACCGCGACCTCGTCGGTAATTTCACACGCATCTCGCATCAAGACAGACAGTGCTGGATCGGATTCTTCAGCGTTCCGGAGAGGAACTGGGTCGGCAGCGGCAACGAGTGGGACAAGTTCGTGTGGCACTGCTTCGCGGCCATGGTGGTGCTTGACGAGACCAAGGGCAAACACTTGTTTATCTACGATAACGATACCAAATATGGCACGACTACAGACCTGAGGGTCAAGACTATGCTTTGGGGATTGCAGAAGAGTCTCTGGGAAGAGCTCAAGAAGAGATCTGGAACGGTCACGGTGTGGTATTCGACTGATACTCGTCACCGAGGCACCAACAAGTGCCTGCAGCACGCTTTGGGACAAGCTCAGAAGTGGTCTCTGGAACCCGACCGAAAGCTGTCGACCAGCGGAGAAAAGCCCGACAGCAGGACCATTGGCTACGTGCAGCTGGATGCTTGAGGTTGGACGGTCTCACTCTCTCTATCTGGAGGCATGAGCAGGCAGGCCCTATTAGTGTCAGGCAAGGATGGATGCCCACCAAGTGTTGAAACCAGGACGGGTATGGTAGTGACAGGTCTGTTGGGTTGGAAGCTGATGTTGGCTGTTTGAAAGAAACATGTCATGTTTAAAAGAGAGAAAAACGAACCAGTTGTGAGGAGTTGACAATGGATAAAAAGGGGCAAGAAAGGTGCAGTGTGACCAGAATTGAAGTTTCGATGGAAGGGTGCGCAAGCCCCATCCAGTGTCGGCCTTCCGTGCCGTGGGAATCCGGAGAGCACCGCTGGCCAGGCATATTACCTCAAGGCTCAAGCAGTATTAGAAGTTGAGAACCACCCACTGTGATTCCGCACAAGCCCCACATATCTGACCAATAGAATAATACTCTAGGCAAGCACCCAAGCGGTCGGGCCAGCGTCGTATTTGTGTCACTTCAAACGATCGTCTCATGTTGGAATGGACCACAATAAAATTCTAATTAGGCGCTTGCCAAAAAAAACTAAGAGGACGAGGATGGCGGCCGATTCGTGTTGGTCATGCGAGACGGACGATCCGGCCTTCGACTTTTCTGTTATAGATGGATGCGATGGTGTTCCGATGGGAATCCCAGGAAGATGCTGACGTAATGCAGGTCGAAGTATTTTACGACCTGCACAGACCTCGGGGCCCAATGATTGGTCAGATATGTGGGGTGCCGTGCGAAATTCTGCACAAGCCCCACAAATCTAACCACTGCAACTGGAACGAGAAGCTTCCAGCGTGCATCCACGTCTGCGAATGTCCCATCGCGGCTGAGACTGAGGGACGCAGAAGTATCGTCGAACGCTTCCTGCAGCTCCGATATCACAATGCGATAGTGACGGCAACAAAAGACCATCGACATTCACGTCTAGATAGTGCTGCTGAGGGAGATTCAGGGCATTTGTTTGAGAATCGAGAGAATCTTGGCGTGCACCCGCCGACTTCATGTGTTAGGTCGCCGGTCGGGTGGTGTGGTGGTTGATTAACCCGGAAGGAGGCTGAGGACTGGTGTTTCCTTATCTCTTATCCGTTTCTCTTATCGTTTTTCCGAGCCGGTGCCGTTATCGTCTGAGGTGGTCCCGACCTGCTTGGTACTCCATGCTTCCAGTACCACGTGACCGTCCGATCAGGTGGGGCTAGTGCTGACGGTGCATCAGGTACGTACCTTAGGTAGGTACAGCACCCAACTCAGGTGGCACCCGTCGCGACCTGAGCAACGCCCAAAGAAACAGCTGCACGTCACTTCACTGAACCCCGACCTCGTCGTTTTGCCATCCCCAACCTGACCGCCGTTATTCGCGCCCGTATCAACACTTCGAGACACCATGACAATGGACGTTCTTGCCTGGCTGCAGACGGTTGACATGGAATTGCTTACGAACACCCAGAGCGAGACATCAGAGGAGCGTCCGACGGAGCGTCGCCGAATCTCCGGCCCCATCTCCCCACCCCCGTCCCTCGACGGCCATCGTTGAATGTTGACTTCACTGCGATGGCCTTGCGACTCTCATCGTCCCCCGTCGACAGACATAGAGATGGCACCCGAACCCCCTCCCCGTCGAAGAAACGGCGCCACCCCGACGAAGACGCGGGCGGATACAACAACAGACCCCGCCCGCACCTCGGTCGTACCTTCTCGCGGTCATCGGGCAACCCAGGCCCTGCTCCTCGGATGGACCAGACGCCCGCGCTTCCGCCCAGCGAAGCAGCCACGAGCACATCGGGCTACTCTTCCCCGACCAAGGAACTCCTTCACCGCGAAATTGGCGTCGAGTGTATTCGGCCGGAGGAGCTGCATCGCAATGCCCCTGGGGCCAGGGAGAGGCCGAGTCTACGGGCCATGATAATGCGGATGGAGCACATCGCGAGCGGCAAGCACGTTGTGCCTTGGTGGATGAAGGTGTGTGTACACCTGCACGGCCTGGATGACTACTAGCCAGTGTTCGAGACATTGTTCAGAGCAGCTGGGACTACAAATCCGAGAACCAAACCGATGTCTTCCAGGTCATGGCCGCCATCCGAGAGGTCAAGAAATGGTCCGAGACTGTCTACTGGCCGTGGTACAAGGAGAATGTGCTTGGAATTCTGTCGCAGGCGGACGGGCCAATGGAGGGACAAGGGCCAGCTCGAAGCAGTGTCAGCATGGTCCATCTATCTTCTTCCACGTCCGCGAGAGGCACAACACCGTTTCCCCAACAATCCGTGAACACCTTCGATCAGGATGTTGCCAGTCAGACCGCCCATTATTGACGTGGAGCTATTGACGGAACATCTGGGGTACGTCCTTGCTGCTACTTTGGACCCTCCTCTCGTGGCGTGGTGGTTTCGGACTTGACCTCAATTTCAATACCACAACCTCGACAACCACCTCGCCGGCCCTACGTGATCTTATGCACTTTTCCCTCTTGAACCCAGACCACAGGCGGTCTTCATTGTCTGTCTGCATCCCATTGCAATGCCCCCTCTTCAAGCATCTGCTACAGTACATCTCAGTCCGGGGATGGGGACCAAGAAATGGGCCCCTTTGTTGCGACGGCCGAGGCTGCTTGGTGGCTCTTGTGGGCGGGCTTGAGTTCTCGACTCTGGGTCCACAGCAAAGGACAACCGCAAGGTTTTGGATCAGGGACTGCTCTGGGCGGATTAGTGCCGCGGGAGGATCTCTGTTGGTTCTAGGGAGCGCGAGATGGGGTGTGAAGTTGATAGCTTCAAGCAAAATAACGGCCTTGGTCGCGGCGAAATACCTCCGGGCTTTCTCCTTCTCTGAGTGCTGCGTTGATTCGTTCTATCCATCTGCGACCATCCCTCCGTCCTCGCCCTTCCCTGGGGGCTATCCTTGCGCTTGATCCGTTCAGCACCATGCCTTACCTTGATCAAGGGAAATCACCAGCAAACATCAAATCAGTGCGACTGAGAGCGCTGTCTCAACAGCGCGCGCGACGCTGCCCACGATACAGCCGCGCTCTTCTCCTCCACCCTCTCCGCCTCTCGCACCAGCTTCTACCGCGCGTCCAGGACCAGGTGCTGTTCCAGCACTACCGTGGACGCCTGCGGCCAGCGGCTCCCGGCCCAAACACGGACGGCAGCCAACCGTCGACAATAATCTCGACTTTGTGGGTCCCCTTGTCTGATTCCCCCGCCCTCAAACCAACACAACCGAAGCCATCTCGAGCCCCGTCAAGACCCTGCGGCAGAAGGCAGAAGAATCAGCTACAGCTCGTACTCAGGACCGGCCCGAGGCCATTCCATATTGTCTACGCCGACCGGTCATGAACACCGTCTCAGAGACCGCGACAACCGCTCGAAATCGATGGCGCCCTTCATGAGCATGCCGATGGTGTTGTTGAAGACAGTAGGGTCCTCATTCCCCTGCTGGACCTTCAGAATTATTCCTGGGCCAGGGACATCTTCTCGTGCCGTACGACAACGGGTCCGTCGTCATCGTCGAACGCCTCGGCCTCGCCATCCCACAACGAGTCGACCGAGCCAGTAAGGGGCGTTCCGGCAGAAGTTTCATTCGTCGCCGTGTTGGACCTGGTATCGTCGGAGCTGTCCGCGTCGGTGTCCTCTCCTTGGTTCACCAACGAATGGCGCTCGCCGGCAATCACGCAGCGGCGTCATCTGCCAGGTCAGCCACAGACGCACCGCTAAATACCATTAATAGTGGAAGGCCAAGGAGCAGCTCCTTCGAGAACCAGGAACCAACGGTGCCGGCCCCGAGAGAGTCGACACCTTGGTCTATAAGGGGGACATCAGGGTGGAGGTCCTCCCCATCTGGAATTTGCAAAGTGACGCGCAGCTTTGTCGACAAATTATCTAAAAGACTCGTCACCTTGATGCACTCCCAGAAGCCAAAACTAAATGGCACAGAGGGAAAGCAACTGTTGGCAGATTCGGGCGCTTACCAATGATAATCTGTCGAACCTGGCCCAAGGTCATTGCCTGCTACAGCTGTTCTTTGGCGGAACCCTTGTCGCCGCCGCCCGCCGTGGCATCTTTGCGCTGCTCGGGAATCTTGAAGTTTACAACACGAGCATCGTTGAGGAACGTGATGGGGTCCTTGAGAGCAGGGTCAAGTGCGGGGATGCCCGTGGTCAACTCGACTTCCGCCATCTCTCTCAATCACGGACCTTTCACGCTTCTCCTCGTTCTGAAACCTCGCGAGCGCCTGTTTTACGGACACGACGGCTTCGGCGAACAGCGTGTGAAGCTCGTCTTCTTCGACCGAGTCGAACATGAACCGGATCGCGTTGAAGTCCTCCTCAAGCTCGGCCCTGGTGACGAATCCAACACCATAGACGGCCCCGATGTCGACAGTCGAACCCTGGAGTTGTTCACAACGGTCAGTTGGGCTCTGCAGATGCTGATGATCGAAAGTAGCATGATGGAAAGAAACCATAATCGGAGCTTTGACTTACCGTCAATCCCTTGGACAACCGTTGTTGAGCCAGAGCCTCCAGGGAACAATTCGCCGCACTGTAGCTCGCCTGGCCTGAGACCGCCACGATGGACGAGAACATGACGAAGAAATCGAGCTGATTGCTGCTGTCCGGATCGGAAAACCTCTCGTGGAGGATCTGTGCGCCCCCGTACCTTGGGCTCCAATCCCATGCTCATGGACTGGAGGTCCATGTTCTTGAGCATGACATATTGAAGAAGCAAAGGCCCAAATGCAGTGCCGGCCGTAGGCGGCAGCTTGAAGTCTTGAAGCTTAGCAAAGCCAGCGTCGACCAACTCTTGGTTAGCAACATCCCCAAAAAGAAAGTTTGGATTTGGGGTTAGGAAACGACAATGAGATGCCAAAAGATGGGAAAGGGGGATTGGTGGACTGCACCAAAATACATGGGCAACACTGTAACCTTTCCGCCCAAAGCTTTAACGTGGGCAATTTCCGCCCAAAGCTTCAACATTATCTGGGATCAACTCGAGGGTTTCTGCTGGTGAACACAGCATACCTGGCGCCGTGCAAGACCATCCACCGGGCCAAGGACCGCCCAAGGTCTCCGGCGAGGCCAACGAGCAGGTAGGTCTTGTCGTTGACAAAGAGGTTGCCTGAATCGATTGGGCGAATCTTTGCCAACAACGGCTTCTCCGCCTTCCAGTCAACTAGAGCGGACAGCTCCAGGCGCTTGTCAGTCAAGCTAGAGAACTAACTCGCAGGGAAGAGTTGGTAAAGTCCGTTGCCAATAGCTCTGCCCGCCGCAGCAACGATCGACTGTTCGACCACGTTTGCTTCTTTAGCCGAGGCTCTGGAAGGTGACCAAGCTGTGCTGCGGACGATGTAATTGCAGCCATGCTTGTACTAATCGGGGGGAAGCATATTGGCCAGGCGACGGTGGATATTAACGGCGGGCTGGTTGGTCGACATGTCGAAGAAAGCCGTGAGGTTGGCCGGGCGAATCTATTTCAGCCGGCTACCAGTCTCTTTGCCGTGCAAGGTGATCCATCGAGCGGAAATGGCGGGGGAGGAGGTGCTCTTGAAGCTCGACCATGTCGTGGCGGAGCAGATCTGAAAGTCCCGTCGCTCGGCCTCCTCCTGCAGGATACTGATGCAAAAGCTCGGCGGCTCAAAAACGAGAACCGAAGCCGCGGGACCGAAATCTTGGGCTTTGCGGGAAACGGCTTCGCCAATGAGTGTTGCCGCCACGGACATCAAGAATTCGCCAGGTCATCGGCCACATTGCTCGGTGCCGCAAAGACGTGGTTATGCGGAATATGGACTATGGATGCGTTTTGCTCCGAGAGGGCCGCCACGGAGGCGCCGTCCAAAGTGTTTCCTTGCACAAAGTGGAAGAATCCAAGGTGGCTCACACGCATGGCCTGCGAAAGAGCGTAGCGGACACGTACGGTCGTGGTATCGGCCTTCTGGATGCTCCCGCGCGATTGACCTCAGCTTGCCGATGGTGCTGGCCTGGTAGGGTTGTTAATCCAGGCACTCTCCGTCAGCCACTGCATCTTGCCGGCAAGGAAGAGCAGGTTCTTGACGGCCTTGAACTTGGCCTCGTCCAGGTGAGCGAAGATCTCGACGTCGATCCCGGACAAAACGACAAAGGTGGACTTAAGCTGTAGGTCCGCCGACGCGAGATCGTCCAGACTGGCGATAGACTGAACGGATCTGTGCGGAAGAATACCAGTCAACTCCTCTGTGATGCGTCGTGTCTCTAGGAACTTGCCGCTGACGACGACCAATACTGGCTAGGAGGTCTTGAGGGGGGCAGACAGAGGATTGTACAGCGCGTCGACCCTGAAATCAGCGGCGTACGTGCTGAAAACGGACGTGGGGAACAGGCTGGTATCTCCATCGAGAGTACGGCTCTTGATGCCGGAGAACCCAACACGCTTCAGGATGGCATCCCACCGGTCGTACGAGACAAATGGCTCCAAAATCCGGCCGTCGTCAACGCCAGCCCACCTGTCGGGGAACAAGCCGAAGAGAAAGCCGAGTCGGCCATGCTCACGGTGGTTAATCTCAAGTGTCATGGTCTCCTCGAGCTTGGGGGTGGCATGGAGGACGTTGAATGCAATGATGAGATCGTACGGGTGCTCCTTGAAGCCTTTTTCTGAGCGGGTCCAACGGATATCGAGAAAATCGAATTGTGTGGACTCTCCCGTGTCGAACTCAGCGAACTTGGCGCGAGCTTGCTGAAAGAAGTCGGTTGGTATGTCGGTGTACGTGTGACTGTTGAGTCCAAGCTGCGGCCTTGACAGAATGTGCTTCGTAGCGCCGCCCGTGCCCGCGCCTACGAGGAATAACAGGTCAATGACAATGAAAAACAGCAAACAATCAGGAAGGCGATTTCGGCGTATTATTTCTTGGACTTATCGATCTCGATAACATCCATGGACTGGAAACGATGAGCGATCTGGCCAACCAGGTCCCGGGCGTAGTGCAAGGCCGGGCCAAAACTGAGCTTGTTGGTGTAGAACTCAGTCAACAAGCCATCGTGGTCTATGAGATCGAAAGGGCTCTGGCCCTGGCAGGTGACGGAGAACAAATTCTCACCAACTCGCTGAACGAAGCGAACACGCGGGTGGTAGGAATTACTGTTAAGTGCTCAGGTTAAACACAGAAACGCAAACACACAAACATAAGGCTATGAGAATCAACGGGACAGGGATCTTATTCATACCTCTCACATAGTTCGCTGATTTCGGCAGAGCTGTCGTTCTCCCAAGACGCATTAAACCAAAGTTGTTTATGTTGCAGGCCTCATTCTAGACATGCTTGAACTATTCAATCTGTCTCTTGAAGCGGGGGGCAGCGCTGTCGTAGTCAGCGCTGGTAAGCTTATTGAGGAATAACTTGATGTGAAAGTAGACGACGCGTTTAATAATTAGTATGGCCTGCTTACCCTACTCCATTACCCAATATACCAGATCATCTAGCATCTTGTCCTACACAAGAGGATTCCAGAATCACTTGGCGAAAATGCGATAGTCTGTAGATGCTATCGGAGGGGAAAATAGCTTGAACATAATATTCTAAACTTGGAGAAGTGTCTTCTTCTCGGCACCAAAAACGGTGATGTCGCCACTCAGGAAGTCGCCCTTGTCATACGTGTTGGTGGTGTTAAACGCGAGCTCGTCTGCGCCAGACTCAGCAGCCGCCAGGCAGAGCGATAGGACCAAGGAGATTCTGTCGATATAGGTCAGGGCGTGTAGTGAGCGCAGACATCAGTCACCCAGCAACACGTAAGCCCCGATGACGGTCTGGAAGGCAATATCCAACGGCGCCGGGTGATCAGCAGAGGCTGGCCGCGTCCAGCGTCTTACAACTTGAGGAACGCAAGTGCGCCAGTGGCTTTGGCGTCAGCTCGTCTCATGGTTTTCAGACAACGGAAGTCTTTGCTGTAATCATACCCCACCAGGTCAAGTCCCTTGTAGAAGGGATCGATGTTGACCCTGTTCGTTTGAGGGTGCTCTTCCTCGGGTGCCAGCAAGACAGATTCGTCGTCGCCGGCGGGCAAGGATGACTTGTCAGCCACCGCGATGATGATCTCTCCCTTGGCCGAAGTCCAAAGCTCACTCTCCTTGGAGAGACACATATTGATGAAGAACTCAAGCGTAATAATACCATCCTGGCCGGGCTCGCCGGTCACACTGGCTGAGAGGCCAAGCTCTACCAAGCTGTTGTCGTCTTCGAATACCACCGCCTTGCTAATGTCCATGTCTACAATCTCAAGAAGCTCCACTTCGTAGTTGTTGTCGTTGGCCACACGTATGGCAGCCTCCATGGCCATAACGATGTAGCCTGCGGCAGGGAAGACGGTCTGTCCTTGAGGGGCGTGGCCGTCCAACCACTCGAGGTCGCGGGGCCTTACAATGTTCTTCCACTGGAACGTCGATATGGTGAAGTACAGCTTGCTGAACAGGAGGTAAGGGTGTTGTCCACGAAGATGCTCCCTTGTAGAGCGTGACTCGGTCCAGTAGCGGCGGGAATGATCCCAGGGGTACAACAGCAGGACCTTTACCAGGCTTTGGAAAGGTCTCTGAGGCGACAATTCCTTTGCAAAGCCGGAAGCATTAATGGTCGGGACTCCAAAGCGCTCCAAGAGGTATCCGAGACCTCGTGCAAAAGCGGCCATGTCATCAGCTTCTCTTTATAGGCACCCGGTATACGGCAACCTTTTTCCGTCGAGGGCGTCCTTGACGGCGGCGAGACAAGGACCCTTCAGAGCAGGATGACAGCCGACTTCAAGGCCAACTTGTAGCCCAAGACAGGTTACAGCAGCCTTCTGGACGGCATGAGAGAAAAGGACCCGAGACACGAGGTTGTCCGTCAAATAAGTGGCGGTAACATCCTCTGCAGTCATCTCCTTGTCGTGCTCTAGGACGGATGAATACCAAGCAAGCCCGGTGTGGGCTGGGTTAGCATCGGCAACGGCGCAACCGCATTCCTCCAGAAGCTGTACGTACGGTACGACGCAAGGAAGCATATGGTGTGAGTGGTAGGCCTTGTCGACCTTCAATAGCCTTGCGAAGGTGGAATTGATCTCCAGAACACCCTGCACGTGCTGGATTGCATCCGCATCACCGGAGATGGTCACACTTTCGGGCGAATTGCTGGCTGCAACACAGACTCGGCCTTCAAAGGCCTCCATTCCGCAAAGCTCCTTCGCATCGTTGTACGACATGCCTGCCGCCGACATAGCACCAGATTGCCCGCTTGTTGAAGATGCTTGCTCGGCGGATACAACGCCGTGAAGGTAGGCGATCCGGATGGCCTGGGCAGCGCTGATGAATCCTGCCGCAAAGGCACGGGCGATCTCGCCCGAACTGTGGCCTGCCACCGCATTGAACTGTATGCCGGCGGCAGAGAGGAGTCTGACTAGTACAATCTGCACAGCGCAGAATAATGGCCGCAAGAAGCTGGCTTGTCTGACGTTGGAGGCCTCGCCCTCCAATATGATCAACTGGTCCTGGAGCGTCCATGATGGCCGATACTTCTCGGGGAGTGTTCTCAGCACTTGGTCGAGCTCTTCGATAATGCGTGCGGTGTAAGTTATGCCGAGCATGAGCTTTTTCAGCATCCCGGGCCACTGCGCGCCCTGTCCTGTGAAGATACCCAGCACCTGAGGCTTGCCCTTCGTATCGGTGCTGAAGTCGACCCAGACTTCACCGTCCTCGATGGCAGCCTCCAGTGCGAGTCGGACCGTCTCCTCGTTGTTTCCGACAATGACGCGACGCAGCGGCAAGACGGATCGCTCCTCGAGCAAGGTGCAAGCCAGATTTTGCAGGCTGAACTGTCGGGTATCGACAAACTGAATCATGCTTTCTAGCGTTGATTCCATTAACTTCTTCGATTTCGACGAAAGAACAAGAGGCAGGCAAGATGTTTCTGCCTCTACGACAGCTTCAGCTATGGGCGTGCTCTGATCGGGACCCAGATGCTCCTCCACAATCGCATGCGCATTTGTTCCGCCAAGACCTATGTGTTCAAAATGGGTTAGTTGTTTGTTCTTTCTGTCTTATTTGGATACACAGAGTCGATAATTTCTTACTCAATAAGTTAACACTGACTCTTCAAGCCCGGCCAGGTGCAACTGTCGGCAAAGGGGTGGCCTCGGTCATTATTTCCAGGTGGTTATAGAAAGGAGCCACGCGAGTGCTTAGCTTATTGAACAACAGGTTCGGAGGGATAACACCGTGCTGCACAACCAAGAAAGCTTTAAGCAGGCCAGCAATACCGGCGGTGCGTTCGGTATGACCGACGACTGCCTCCGACGAAAAGAGGATTGTCTCCCTCCTCAAAGAAGGCAAATGCAATGGCATTTGCTTCTTGTGGATCTCCAGCCGGTGTCTTTCTTCCCTTTTAAGTTTCCTTCTTCGCAGTTTGCCGCCTGGAGGCGCACCTTGTTGACTGCCGTATGACTCTCACGGGGAAATATTCGAGGGCCAGGATGGCAGAGAAACCTCTATGGCCACCTATGGGGATATGAAGAGAGCGCGAATCGCCAGGGGGCAGGCATCTCCCTCTCCAGCCGGTGTACCGGTTCCTGCACAGCACCTGTTAGACTTAGGCACACACACTTCCGTGAGACGGTCGCTTACCATGCGCTTCGGAGAACTGACAGCGTTGCTGGGTGTTATTGATGTTCAGGCCTGCCCTTGCGTACGCGGCGCGAATGAGAGCCTCTTGGGGGTCATGGTTAGGCATGGTGATGCCCGTTGTCCGGCCGTCCTGGTTGATTCCGGTCTCCCTGATGACACACTCAATCGTATCACCATTGTTCAGGGCTTGACTCAATGTCTTCAGGACCACAGAGCACACCGCTTCCTGGAGTGTCACACGTAGTAGTATCATAGATGTCTTGCGGCCGAGGCCCAGCAGAGAGATGGTAATCTCCTCCTCTGACATATGCATCGGCTCCAGCATCCCACATGCGGGACCTGCCTGAGGGTAACTGCATGTTCAGTTTGCTCTCCAGGACAAACGTTACAGGGCCCAATATCAAATTGGCGCCAGCGGCAACGGCCATGGTGCTTTGTCCACTGCGAAGCTGTTGCACTGCAAGATGTACGGCGGCGAACGATGAGCTGCATGCTGTGTCAATCGTCATCTGCGTTCAGCGAAGCCGGTTAGCATTGTGGGACAGATATCGAACCAAACCCAGCCAGGCATCAGAGGGGTCGGTCACTTACACTCAGGCCATGCCTGTCAAAGAAGTAGGAGGTGCGATTCGAAGCAATGCTCGCCGCCACGCCCGTGGCGCTGTAAGTGGGAATACTCTCCAAATCGCGTGTCGAAGCGGTCTCGTAGTTATGGGTCATCATTCTGACATGACAGCTGTGGACGACCCTCGAAGGTCCTGCATCCACATTCCAGCTTTGGATACAGCCTCATACACCGTCCCTAGCAGAAGCCGCTGCTGAGGGTCCATGCTTTCTGCCTCTCCTGCTTGGACGTTGAAGAAAGGTGCGTTGAAGAAATGCAGGTCCTCCTTCAGAAAATATGCGTAAGACGCGTTGGTGCGTCTGTGGTGGGTGCCATTAGGATGGTAGAACGTGCCGACGCCGAACCTTACCTTTGGAATCCTGCTCTGAACATCGCGAGGCTCTTTCAGGAGGTCCCATAACTTTGAAGGTGTGTTTGCAGCCCCGGGGAAGCGGCATCCACTTCCGACAATTACATATGGCTCATTTGGGTAGTTTCTCTGAGCCATCGCGACCTTGAGTCCTTGACTGAGACCTTCGTTGAGCTTTGATTGGTCCAATTCGAAGGGGGAACTGCTTGGGCGTTAGCGAATGCTCCGGTAATGAGAAGGCCGAGTGAAGCGCTGCAGTCAAGGTGATGACGACTGCAACGCGGACAAGATCCCTCAGCAAACGGTCCGCAAGCATATAGATAATAAGCTCCAGGTCCTGCAGGTTTCAGACCGAGCGGCGGCGGAGGAGTATTATCAGACGCTCCACGAGACAAAGTAAGACATCGCGGGGGGCGATACGCTCAGGCTCATCGACTGCCATTGGGGCAACGACGAGCACTTGTTAGTTATTGCCTATCACAGACTCGTAGGCGACAGATCGAACACAGAGAACCTCTTTGTTGGAGCAGCAAAGCTCTACAGAAACGTCCCACTGAAGCAGCCGACGGTTCAGTTTGCCGACCTTGCTGCCCAGCAGCGCAAGGATTTGGAAGATGGCCGTCTCAACGAGAATATCTCGTTCTGGAGCTTCATGCACAGCAAGTCTTCCGCTTCCGAGTCGCTGCCCCTCATGCAGTCCTTGACGAGCGATGAAGCCTCGTCGCAAGAACCAAAGGGAGCATCGACCATCTGGTATCAGCATGAGGCGATCGAGCGTGTAGATCGCATGGTCGCCTTCCGCATCAAAGACCGCAGCCGGAAGCACAAGGCGACGCCAATGCAGTTCTACCTGGCCATCTACCACGTGTTGCTGTCGCGCATGACGGGCAGCGATGACATGGCCATCGGCATTGCCGACATCAACCGCTCCACCATGGATGAGTTGCTGGCCATGGGATTCTTTGCCAACCTGCTCCCTCAGAGGTTCGGCGACTTTGGCGAGTCGCAGCATCGTCATGGCGACATGTCGCGCCGCGTTGCGCTCATGCTTCTTCAGCCAAGGACCAGTCCATAATGAGCAATCGTCAGCAGAAGTATGCCCGGCGTGCACCAAAGGCTGCCTGTGTGGACTGTGCTGGAATATCTGGGGAAGCCTATTTGCGCTGCAACCCTATTCAAGGAATGGGGGTCAGAATCGGCAAAAAGACCAGAAAAAAAGCCGGATTGCAATGCAAAAATCACCGCGGTAGAAGGGGTAAGCGTCGATGGTCAGACGTCTGATGCACGCCGTGTTCTCTCGGCCGCGGCGGACAGGCGTTGCTGAAAAGCGGAGAATTGACCCGGCCTTTGCAGGGAACAGGCACCGCTAGCTAAGGTCACGTGGTGCCTTACCAGGTATGGCTCTGTGGAGCGGATGGACCGTCAGGAAGTGCAGTGTGGCACGTGTGTGGTAAGCCGCCGATTCCCCAAAAGTCCCCCGTACTTCAACTGCACTGAAGGCGCCCAACCCCTCACGCCCCTTTCAGCTTGCCGCGCCAATCACATCCAAGCGAGCGGGGCAGGGCCCCACTGCAGGTCGGGATTTTCACCGACCTGCATTATGTAAGACAGCCACGCTTATCTGCTTGCAGAGGCAGGCGGTGCAGACGAGAACCTTTTGGCAACCCTCCTTCAACGCACGCTCGCGCCGATCAAGATGAAGTAATTGGCTCGCCAGGCCCAAGGCACAATATTGCTTGCTTTGGCACTCTTCGCTGACACCATGAACCGGAGCACAATAGGCTGGCGAAACATGTTGAATTGTTCTGCGATTATACGGCAACGCACGTTATATGCGACGAAAAGTTCTTTTGGCGCCTGCGACAGATACTGCAGCGCATACCGAGCCTCGTGGTCAGGGTCTGGACACATGGTGCGTCGCTGTTCGCATTCGTTGTGCTGCAATCAATGACAGTGTAAGGATGATGGGGAGGTTGACGTATCTGCAGCCTCGAGGCTGTAAGTTCGACCGGCCGAAGAGGCGGGACTGAGGTAATAATGGGGGCCCCGCCTCGTTGCTGGGATCGATACGGCGACATTTTTGCAAATGTCTGAGCAGCGGTTGATTGTCGTGTTGTTGGGGAATTTGCACGGTGGCCAACCAAGCATAAATCGCAGTGCAGAAGTCCAGCGAGTCTGACATTGAGGCCACAGGTCCGTGCTGATGATGAAAATGAGTACCCGTGGTCATAGGTGCGACGGACAAGATGAGTATGAGTGGGTTGAACTGCTGCTGGGTTAGATTATTTGGCGATGCTATTCATAGCGCTACGACCAATTGAATGCCCGAACATTGTCGCTGACTGAGCCGGACGTAGCGGCGGTCTCGGTCCTCCGACGCCGCGACCCCACTTGCCCCGGACCCGTTGCCCGAACCCCGACCCGAGCCCCACCCCGCCTGCCCCGCTATGAAGTGGTAGCCAGGCCCCAGTGCAAGCTGAGCTACTACTTCCCATTACATAGAGGTGGCTAGGCGCGCTCTAATACTGAAACTTCACCCACATCATCTAACGTTCTTCTCTTCCTCATGACCAGGACGGCTGGGGACGGACTCTCGTCCACACGCCGATGCGCCGAGTGACAACCGCGATGAGCGTTGAGTCGTCAATCACAACTCACTACCTGCCACATCCCACTTCGAGGAGACAACGGGTGATCTAGGAGAATAATCTGATCCAAATCCACGAAGCAAATTTGACACTGGGCGCTGGCCAATAAATTTAACAAAAATCATCCTTTCGCATCAACCTGCCGGCATACAGGACACGATCCTCGGCCGAATTCAAGACACCGATTGATGCGGTTATAACGGAATATATGTACGCATCCCAGCCGCTTATTGTGGCTGGTTGATCCAACGGCCTACGGAAACGCAGGATTGCCAGGTTTGATTCGCAAACCCCGGAGGCTAGTAAGCATTTGCTGCAGTGTCAGCCACTCCTGCTGCTGGCGGTGGCTACTTTTGACCGGTGAGGCAGCACCAGGGCAGAGTAATTGGCTGCGATCGTGATGTGTGCACATCCCACTGGTTAGAGCCAGTGTGTGGGGGTGAGGGGACGGCGGGCCCAGTCATTTGCAGCTGCATCTGCTTCTCTTGGGATACGCCAGCCACAGTTCAGTTGCAGCTGCACTAGAGGAATCACCGTTGGTATTCACGTATTACTACCAGACCGACGTGCATTCTGACGAAGGCAAACAGCGCATGGTCGGCCTCCCGCAGCAGAAAAAGAACTGACGTATCCTCCCCCGCACATGAAGAATAACACTACTGCCGGGCGTGGGGTTTTCAAAGTATCTGGAGCCCAGATGAGACATATCCCACCTATACTTTTGGCTCTTTCCTTGGGCTCTCTCCGTTCTGGCAGGACCATGTCGAGGAAGTTTCGAGCCCGCCCAGTGGGGTTCTCACAGTAGGGGAAAAAGCAGTAAAAGCACCTCGGTCAGTGCCCAGTCCAGTAGCTTCGCAGTATGCGCACCCACTGGCAGGGCCATAACTTCATCTCTCCTGCCCTATTTTCAAGAGCTTGCAAGGCAGCCCTTTTTCAAGACTGATAAGCCAAAGACTAAACCCCACAGGATTCTATCACTTCTGTGGCCGTGGATACCAAAGATGTTTCAATGTCAAAGAGGTCACCGCGCTTTTCCGAAGGCTTCACCAGGCTGCGGGGCGAGCTGGTTTCCGCCCGCCCTCCAGCATTCTCGTAACCCGTTTCATGATGGCACGATCTGCGTCGCTTGCCAGGAGTGGCGACGAAACCACTTACTCCACCACGCAAATTCCCCAGCCGTATCCTCCTTGTGTCCGATCTGCAGCTGGCCTTCGGCCTCTTGCAATCTCGAAGATGACGCTGGAGGAACACCACCGGGGTAAGCAAAGCAAGTCTTTATCCGGAGGATGACATCTCCTGATAGATTGAATGCCGTCATGGTCATCGCGGAAGACGAGGAAGGTACTGCGGTGCTGATCCAGCTGTACAACGATTTGCTCCCTCAGAACAGCATCTGCATCATTAAGGGGCCATTCTTGAAGGCTACCACTGACGGCGCGTACAGCTTGTGGGTGGATCATATCGGAGATATTACTCATCTTCCAGTGAAGAATGAGCGGATCCTGAAGAGATGGACATTGCTGAAACAGATTGACGGCAACTCCGAAGAGACTCGGCTGCGGGGGAACGCAGCAGTCAAACAGCGGGGTTAGGGACGAACTGAGCGTTTGTAAGTGCAAAAAAGCCACCATCAACAGCTCTAACCATTGATCAGGTATTCCATTGCGCTCAAATCTGCGAAGACTGTCGCACAGGAACAAGTCGCTCTGCTTAATTGCTCACTAGCTAAGCTAAGCCTTGATCGCCCTGAAAAGACGCTAGCTGACGCCCTCAGAGCCTAAGACAGTGACAAAACAACCGAGAAAGGCATTGGTTAATACATGAGTTGAAGATTATGTGTTGCTGTTGCCTATCCCCGTGCTCACCCTCTCAGGTTTCTTGTTGAAAGGATCGTTAGTTTAAACTTTAAACTGCTTCGGCGCACCGAGATCAAGCCGTAAGAAGATAGAAAATCCCCAGAAACAGACAATCGCCGCGTACACTACTTGCGGCGCCTGGATCATTGCATCCCATATTAAGCATTCCTGTGTCAGTAATTGTCGTCGCTCTTTCATTAGCGACATGGCGATTTTGCGAGCTACTAAAGACCTCGACGCTGACGCTGGGTTGCTGATCCGCTACTAGCAACCCAAGCCCAGCGACGATTACCAAGAAACGCAGAAACGTCGAGAGAACAGGAGCTTCACTTGCTATTGCAGACTGTGTGAGCATAAGAAGTCAACCTCGGCGCAGGCGTGGCAGAGACGCCAGGCGCTCCTCCGGAAACTGGGACAGATTATGGAGGCTTGCAAGACGCCAGCCTAAGAGTCTCAGTCTGGGCGGTTCATCGTGCAGCTGGACCAGTATTACCTAGAGAGACAAGGAGCGTTGCGCTTAGCACTGTGGGAGCCTTACCTTGCGCTTGGCTAGAAGCGATTGGACAGAGGGATGGCTGCCGACGCTTTCGAGCTGAAGGTGAAGGGCCTTGAGGCCCTGGGTTTCGTGTTTGTGTCTTCTCGTCTCAAAAGGGTACGCGGCAGGCTGGAATTTGTGATCAAGGAATAGGGCTAGATAAATGATGACGTATTGGTACGTTGCTCCATGCTGCCCAAGTCATTATGCCCCAGTTATGCGAGGTGGTGGAGGGTTATGCATGGACCGCCTTTGCCGTATGTGTTGGGGAGCAGGAGACAGCGGATGATTTGTACGAGGATTTATGGTAACTGAACCTTGTTGGCCCTGTGTCTATTACCAGATGAAACCTTCTCAATAGATTGATGGTCCATTTGAATGTTAGCTCCATTAGATCTTCGGTGGCCACAAGCCAGTCCCAGACAGCGTTTTGTCGAGTGCTGATTTGAATGACCGCTGCTACTGCATCCTTACCTCTGAAAGTTGCTTCGGTCCTTGGCCGAGTAATGTCCGCAGTTGCATAGCCCTTCGAGATCCAGTCTATAAACATCCTGAGCAGTGGCATTTCGCTGGCTTGTACTGCAGAACGCCACCACTGTAAGTCATAATGGACACGTAAAGAGCCTTTTGAGCATTCGGTCGACGTGACACTACGCAAGACTCAAGTCACTCTGTAGGGGACGTCGACAGGATCACACCTTTTGATGCAGTTGGGACCAGAAGCATGTATAGCTCGAAATCGTCTTGGGGTATCGGTGCGAGCTGCGCGCGCCTCGCGCTACCTCTTTCCGCAACGGCCATGGTCCCTTCTGAAAAGCCCATGTATATGCCGTCACTCCCCGGACACGGGCTTCGCTCCCAGTTTGCCCCCAGTTCACCCTTGGAGCAGTCTTCATTTCGTTCTTCATTTCCGTCGCCCATGACTGGGCAATTGCACACATAGTACATTTTGGAGTATGTTCTCGCGAGTTTCAGCGTGACTTATTGTCCTCCAACAGCAGGGATGCTCAATCACCATTGCCTCGCAAATGACAAACCAGTCACAGGATGTCAGGGGCGGCGGACACCGCACCACATTCGTCTCCCTTCCTTCGCTGGTAGTCCTCGCAGTGAGGTAGGCCTACATTCAATCATGATGACACTCATAGAGAAAAGCGCGCCTCGAGCAGACTTGTCGCTGAATGTAGCATGCTGCTAGCTAGTTCCCAATTTCTCGCTACTCGCCAACCATTCTGTCATCAAACGACTTTCCGAGGACGATCTAAAGTTTGCAATGCTCTATTATGAGGCATTGCAAGTCAGTGTGTGACCGGACGTCAGCCTTGTCCTGTTATCGTTCCAGATCAAGGAGACCTTTCCTATGGTTTGCATTGCCTTTCCACTTTCAAACGTACGGCTTCGTCGTCATTTAGCCTGTCAACTACCAGCCCCAGCCTACTTGCTGCGCCGATAGACATGATGCTTGTTTCTAAACCTCTCATCACTGTCGCTGTTTCTGATGTAACAGTCCCATCAGCGGACGTGACGCATCCAGTCGTAGCTTGAGTCGTCGTGCTGGGGAAAAGCTTGAAGTTTGGGCTGTGAGATTGCGGCCGCTCTTGTGACATGGCTGTGAGACGGCCATCGCGAATCGTTCGAAGTTTTGATAGCCGAGCTTCTACCTCGCTAATCGGCTGGCATCGGAATGAGCACAGAGTGTTTGGAAGAAATCGAAAGATTTGTCATCGATTGCATACTGTCATCGTCTCCAAAGAAGATTCAGATGATGCAGGTGATGATAGACAGCGTTGTCTAGGCAGAAATCTAGTCTCCGCCACGCTATGTTCCAGCCGAATGAGAGTATTAATTCCTGACCTCTGAACGAACTTGGAGGACGCTGCTATGGTCCCTCTTTGGACGCGATGGTCGGCCTTTCCTGATCGGCTCTCGAGTCGTGCGATAACCCGGACCTGATTCTTAATGACCTTTCTCAAGAAATACCTGTGAGGCGTTCCGTCAGTTGACCCAAGTACGTGGGTGAAATTGCATGGTGCTCACATGTCTTTCTGCAATCTCATATCCTCCCTTCGTGCTTCGTGAATCTGACCATCAGTCATAGAAGTATGGCTTCTAACTGAATCGCAGACACCAGTAACTGTAAGCATGTCTGAACAATTTTCATCTGCGGAAATGGCATCAGGATTGACTCTCTATGCTAAAGCCACTTAGACAACCTGGACAACTGTGAGTGAGCTATTCGTAACGTCGGCTCAACGATCAATGGCTGCGGAAAGATCGCGCTTGATGAACGTCGCCTCTATCTCTGGTCCCTCCAGGGCACGAATTTTCAACGTATATTCATGCGTTAGGGAGCGACAACATGTCTCACCATGGTGTCTGAGTGTCTGAGTGAGAGATGGGCCGTTCCAATGGAGTTCCAGAATATCCCATCAACTGCTGGTGGACTACAGTACATGGGAATGCGGGGTTCAGCGAACCAGACGCCTTTCTCAAAGATCGACAGTTTTTTCTAGCGAATAGTGAATTTTGTGGTCAAGCAAAGTTGGAGAAAACTGGGGAAATCTGCCGATCCTATGTACTGTAGTCCACCAGCAGTTGATGGGATATCACTGATGTGCCAGCTATTCCAGCCGCTCGATCGGGGCTCCAGCACATTTTGAAAACTTATATAGCTTGCGTGACAATTTCTTCCCCTGCCCGACTAGCTGACAGATGGCAATGCAACTTCCGAGAATTCTGATAACTTCAGCCATCCTGATTCAAACAGAGATCGGGAGATTTACCAGAAAACAAGCTCTGTGCTAAGTGTTAGATTGCTCTGTCTCTCGGTGGAATTCCGCGGTGTTCCAAGTATTAGTGGTCTCCCGCCAGTGATGCATAAGCAGGGCGTACGTCCCGTGACGAGGCGTTGTTACTCAGAACAGGCCTTTGCAGGATAAACCTGAACAAAAGTACAGTGAGAACCGGGGCTACATTATGCCGCCGTGTGCAAGCGATGAAAGGTGCACCGAACCGATACATAAGGCGGACTAGCAGGCAGTCAAGCGAGTGCGCATTACATGGAGCAGTGAAGCAATCACAGCGGCGATCCAATGCACCTTCCTGTGCCATCGTCTTCATCTCATCATTTGAATGCCTGCAGCCTGTTTCGGGTGACCATGTGCTTCCTATTGTAAGTGGCGTAGTAGAGGACTGTCGACGGTCCGCCGCATGTCTGAAAAACGTATCAACCTCCAAACAACACGGTAAGTTTGATGCTCTGCTCATGGACGGAGGAGTCCAGCTTCACTAAGCATGAGCCCTTGCTTCACTCGCTCCAGCCTTTTTTTGAGCAGATTGGTACATATGCTAGAAAGCTTGCAGCTCGCTGAGCTTAGCTCAGAATAGACAAAGTGATGCCACCGAGGACTTAGGAAACCATTGACCGCTTTACCGAGCGCGGTGATACCATAGCCCAAGAACGGCGCGCGGGGGACCGGGTCCATGAGGATGTGCTTCGCCATGTTCTTTGCCAGTGCGCTAAAGAGGGCGGAAGAACAATCGAAGTCACATCCAGTGGACCCACGAAGAAGATCGGAGCCTAGTTTGTCCAGTATTCCCAAGACGTCTGCTATGGCGTGCTGCCTTCGCCTGTCGATCTGGTCTGCCAGTATCATCAGGCACACTTGGAGACAATCGTGAGCGTACAAACTGATTGGGCTTTGTAAAAAGGGTAGTTTAAGGGTTGGGAGCGGCCTTTTATTCTTTGTAACGGCTATCTTGGTGACGGCCTAGAAGAGGTCATCTCGACGAAAAGCGACTGACACCAATGACCATAGCACCAAATCGCGGTTACACTCCAACAGCAGTTGTTCCTGGAGGCTGTCGATCCAAAGGACTGCGAAGAAGGTGTTGTAACAGCTGTAGTATTCGACTCATACGGCGATCTTGGCGAGCTGTTCCAGGTCGACCATACGGGGAATGTCTTTCGTTCTGGCATGGAAGATCTGCATCAGAATGAGGAGAGCGTCGGCGTCGCAGTCCTTTGCCCTTATATGCCAATGGCCATCCTCAGAATGCACCAGAGTCTCTGCACACAGCCCGCTGAGTTACGCTCTGAAGTAGCGTGATGAAAGAGTGAGATGCCGCGATGAAACAACGAATTTGACAGTCCTGGGCCTCATCGCCGGTTAAGACCAAAGAGCGTATTTCGGCTGCTGATGATTGCGCGCTTTCCAAGCCGTTTCCAAAGACAGACGAGTCGGCTGCGGGCGGTGTTCGGTTGGCTTCGAGGCCAACGAGCGGGGACTCATTTGTCTCGGGCCCGTTGGTTGTCGCAAATATCGCGTGCTCCGACGACTCAAATCTCTCTGAAAGCGAAGGTGCTTTCTGCTTCTTTTAATTCTTCTTACCTTTCTTGCTCTTCGTGCCCATCTGTTCCATTGCTTCTGTCTTCAACATCGAAACCGATTTCCATGAGACCAGCATGCTTCTTGTGGGCCCGCTGCCGAGGTTTTGTCCAAGATGCATCCGTCTATTGGGCTCGCTGTACCTAGCAGTCAGATCTGACCTCCGTCCTTGTCTTGGAGCACGGATTAGGCGAACCACCAGTCTGGTCCCTGAAGCCCAGCGCCCAGGCAATCATCCCAGGGGGCAAACGCCTTGTTCGGATTTGCTAGGTAGGACGAACAGCACGTCTCCATCAGGATCAAGCACGTGGCGGCGCTCCCCAGAGCCACGTTGTTCATGAATGTTGTTGCTAAGCGCGGTGTGAAAAGGCGTCGTCATGGTGTGTGCCAGGTGCAATGTGGCGATACAAAAGGCCATGCGTTGAGTATGGTGACCCACGAAGCCGCAGTTGTATGCGAGCTGGCCATGTTTGAAAGGTTCGGCACGCCCAAGACGCCCGCTGCCAGCACCATTCGCCCAGAGCTCGGACAAACAGCCTGAAAAGCTCCTCTGCAACGGTTCTCTTCGGACGCCGCACTCCATCTGGGGTCTCGGACTTTCTGTGTACCTTAGCGGGGCCGGCGCTCCACTGCGCCGTTGGGTCCGGGGTGTCAGCCCTGTAGAGGCGGGTCCGACCGGGTGCGGACCACGCTGTCTGCCTCGCATCCGGGCAACGCTGACCCTCCCGCAGGTAGGATGTGACCGCCGTAATTATCGACTGACCCGCTAGAAAAGTCGCGCGTAGGTGCCCCCCGATGATATGCCACTTCTGGCGGATATCAGAGCCATCGAGAGTCGCATTACAAACAGCAGAAGTTCAGCTGCGAGACCCATAGCTTCATGAGTAAACCAAATCAATTGAGTTAAGCCGTTAGTATCTTTTTTTTCTCTTCTCTGTTCTTTCTTTGCCACTTTTTGTCATGCATCACCTCTTGAGGCTCAAAGGCGCTCATATGGCTCACAGTATGTGGTGCCAAAAAGAAAATGTGGAGGGTCCAATGACCGTAATAACTGCGGAACTACCAAATTCACCGCAAAACTACGGACCAATCTTCTGCGTCGCTCGCGGCCATGGAAAGACTACCTCGGCGCGCGGACAGCCATCGAAGAAACACATACCCAGAAGCCAC
Source organism: Colletotrichum sp. SAR 10_75 (assembly GCA_025327155.1). Taxonomy (NCBI): domain Eukaryota; kingdom Fungi; phylum Ascomycota; class Sordariomycetes; order Glomerellales; family Glomerellaceae; genus Colletotrichum; species Colletotrichum sp. SAR 10_75. The sequence goes on along the minus strand of JAKMWT010000248.1, from coordinate 40,742 downwards.
TTGTGGACGCGGAGTTGAGGCGGGCCGCCCACGCGTACACACTCCGCATCAACTGCAAGAGAGACGTGGCGGTTGATGTCATTAGTGTCAAGCACTTGTGGACCAACGGCAGCCTGCCTTGCCGGTGTGAAAGCCCAAGTTACGGGTGTCTGCAACCTATCCTCGTCCTGGTCGGACTCCACGAAAATAGCGCGATGCTGTGCATAAGGCTTTATGGGGGGCCAAATGCTACCAAGTCTCATTTCCAGCCGCCCTGATCGCGGCCGCTAGCTTGGCAGCCATATAACTAAGATACATTTCGGCGAAAGAGCGGTACTTGTCTCAGGCTTGGGCATCGGCAGCGAGATATTCATCTATCCGGCAGGCGAGTCAGCGATGGCGCAAATCCCACAGACGAAACATGAGTTGCAGTAGGCATCTCCGCCAAACCATTGTCAGACGGCCTCTAGGCTCGTTGAATCGCGGCAGCTTTCGCCGGAATTTGGTGTTATCGATAATGGGACCCAGCCTCCACATGTGGCCCCTGGTGGCGATTCCCTTTGATATCACACTCACGAGTCGACAGCTCTCATTGAACGTCAACCGCCGCGTGGTGTCTCTAGTAGCACAAAACTGCCAGAAAATGGACTTTTGGAGAATCTTCGAGATTGAAAGTCCGGACGTCTGCGGGCCGCCAACACCATCATCAAGAATCTCGTCGTCGAGGAGATATATTGCTAGCAACGAAATACTGAGGCTATGACCCTGCGCACTGAGTGAGACATCGTCCCATCGCGTATGGTACTGGCAATAGTTGGCCATGATGACCAGCTTGTCTCATGGCTTTGAAAACCCGCGCGCTTCAAAATAGGATATTACTCTCGGAGTTATAGAGTTTGAAGCTGGAACTAGAAACATGTATCTTCCAGCAATGCGAAGACCGTCATCGATTCGTTTCTTGTCTAGTAGGCGCAGTCATACCATCCCGCGAAGTGCCAGGCAAAGCTGCGTTGCCTGCTTGGAAAGCTTAACGGACGAAAAACGTAGTCTTTCTTCCCTTCTAAGTTTCTTCTTCGCAGTTTGCCGCCTGGAGGCGCACCTTGTTGACTGCCGTATGGCTCTCACGGGGAAATATTCGAGGGCCAAGATAGCTCACAGAGAAACCTCTATCCATGGATGGCCAAAGACGTAGCTCGCCTTGTATGGCGCCGAATATACCGTGCCTCAACTTTTGGGATTCTAAGGCCGGATCGTGATGCATTAGAACTTGCATACACGTTCCGCCTTGGTAGTTCTTTTGAAATGTCTGTGTATGCCTTCATCAGTTGTCTGAAGTGATTTTGCTCAGCAGCAGCAGTATCTTCTGAGCCACTCGGAGAGCCTTCTTTGCAGAAGGCTGGAAAACCTGGGCTTTGCAACCCCCCGCGCAGGAAAGATCCTGATGGAATCCGCGCAAGAAGGCGCAGCTCGGATCTGGTCTTTGGAAGTCGCCCGAGCAGCGCGACAGGATGGGCGCTGGGTTGATAGACTAGATCAATGGCTGGTAAGGCATCTTGTCTCTCGTGTCTCGACGCAGCAAGTGTGCCCGGCGCAGTCCGCCCCTTCAATCGTGTCTTGACAGATGCAGTGGGCATCGCTCCACAGGTAGTTGATCCCCGTGTGGTGCATGTACCACAAAACGCGACCATGAACGCAATTTCGGACCGCGGGCGGTTTCATTTGCTTCCTAACCCAATTCTCAATCAATCTTCGCCCTGATTCTTGACTTTCGTGCTGGGATGGAAGCCAGGTGTACGATCACGCTACATATCGCCGTTGATGGAAGGCATTCATTACTTTGCGGTGTTACTTGAGCCCTTCGGACTGGAAGTATCCGATATCGGTAACGAACGACCGAAATTTAATGTGCTCTTGCTGGTTGCTCTCACTGGCTACGTCGACGACCTGCGACATGATGGACGTGCCGTGGCGGCGGTTGAGGTGAAGCAGTGATAGATCTTTGTCATCGTTTCTATGATTGTGGCATGACGAACAGATATGATGCGAAGAGAGAAGCTGTGGCGGTTCTAGCAGGTTATTACGGAGGAGCTCTTCAAAAGTCCTTGCCCACGCCTAGAAGTCACTGTGGACCCGGAATATTGAAGGTACGTTGAGTCCTCAGAAAGTATGTGAGTTGTCAGAAAATTCAACTCAAAAGGGGCATTTCAAGTCCCTGGTGGGGATCGATCAGGGGCTGCGTGGTGAGGTTATTCCGGATACCTGTACCTGCAAGTACTTGTGGTACAAATGTCTTGGCATCTCGGAAGAAACTTTGGAATAGTTCCTCTGTACTGGTGAGCAGTAACGTGACTGACCCGCAGCCGAGACCGATGGCACATGTGGTACGTACGCCAACTTGCAGAAGCTTCTGGATCAAACGCTCGAGCTCACTTGTGGTTCTGGTCTGTTCCCTAGACACAATTTGCGTCCAACCTCCGAGATTGTTGATCTACGAATCTCAAACCAACAAAACCCCGACCCTCTCGCGCATTCATGATTTCTGACGGATGGTTGGCCTTTGTACGGTTCTCACATGTGTTAACCCCAGTAACTGTGGCAGTGAGGCTTCGTCCAGAGTGAGTATTCGAGCGTTCGGGCAGGTAATGTTCAGAACTTGAGCCTGGTACCTGGAGAATTGTTCAAGTGTCTGATCCTGGCGCATATCTTCGCGCTCAACGCGAGAGTAGGGTTCCCTCAGTAATACCAAGAGCATTCTTCACGACGCTTACTAGTCAGGTGCCTTGCAGTACGCTCATTTGCCATGGCAATTCTCGCGTTTCCTCCCACGCCGAGCCTTACCGTGGTAGGCGACGCGAGACCCATTGTGATCCGATTGGCATTCAGGATCAAGGGTCCAGTGTGACGGTCCGCTACCTTTGAAGCCCATCATTTCGTCAAAAAAACCTGCGCTCGCCAATGTTGCTGCGACGACTGACACAAGTAGCACCTCGGCCCCTAGCCCGAATACTAGCCAGAATCCCATCTTTACAGAACAGATCAGTCACATCAATCTATAGCATGCTGCAACTAGCAATTATAGATAGAATAATTAAACTATTTTACGCAGTTAAAATAATCTATTCTTAATTTCAGCTAGCGCCAGACCTTTGATGATCAGTTCGTTACATTTATGCAAAAACTATATTATCTCAAATTCTAGAGGTGATCTCCCAGTCTTCCGTAGATATCTTACGCATACTGAAGGTCACCTAGTTAAAGTACACTAAGACTGCTTAGTAAGTTAAGTTATATTATAATACCCTTAATCTAAGCTACAGCCTTACTACCTATTACATAACGTATAGTATTATATAAGCTATATATATAGATATTAGCCTATAATATAGACCACCTTTCTAAATAGTTACTTCTATAATATACTTTTATTCTTAATAACTTATATATTTATAACTTATAAAAGTTATAAACTTAGTTCTATTAATAACTTAGATCACCTCTTTACTATAAGTTATATATAAAAAACCTATTCCTATTTTTTTTATTAATTCCTTTATTATCTTTATTTATTATATTTTCTATTAATAATAAAATTCCTCTTATAAGAGATATTTTTATATTAAAAAATAATTAGTTTATATAATATATTTAGTTTAAGTTTTATATATATTTAAAAAACCTTTAGGATTATATTAATTTAAATATAAATAATTATACTAACTTTTTATAAATAACTATAGTTCTAAAGATTTCTAAGTTTATTACTAAATATTAAAACCTCTTAAATATAAAATACTAAGAAGAATATAATAAATAAATAAAATAATATCTAAAAAAAGCTAAATATTTAATAGAAGCTATTAAAAATATATTAAAGAATATCTATTTAATTATAAAGATCTTAAAAAGTAAAAAAGAAATAAGTATTATTTTTAATAAAATAATAAAATTATTCTCTCTTTTAAAATTTTTATAAATATTTTAAATTACTATTTATAAAAATATTAAGTTAAAATATAATATAGTAATTAAAAATTATATAGTAAGTTTTTTAAATTAGTAGACCTTTTTAATATATTATTTTAACTTCTAAATATAAGTTAATAAAATAGTTTTAAACTTTATTTTAATTAATATTAAATTAGCTATTTTAAATAATAAAACTTAATTAGAAGTAACTTTATAAGCTTTTATATATAAAATTAAGAGATAGCTTATACTTATTATACTTATAGTTATTAATATAGTTTAAAAAAACTATTTTTATTTATTTAAAAAAGCTAATTTTAATATTAACTTTTTTACTTAATATATAGAGTAGTATTATTACTATATAGAAGTAAAAAAACTTAATATTTTAAAAATCTAAAGAGAACTTATATTATAAACTTTTTTTAAAATAGTTAGATATTAACTTATTTTAAACTAAGTTTATATTAAACTTATATAGTTTATTATAAATATTAGTTTAAGGTTTCTAATATATACTTTAAAGTAATATAAAATTATTTTTTTAACTTTAGCTTATAAGTATTTATTTATTAAAAGTTCTTAGAAATTAAATATATTTTTTATTATTTTAAGAGGGAGGTTTAATAACCCCTTTAATATATATCTTAATAGCTATTTATATAGAGAAAAGTATTTTTAAACTTTTAAGATATATAAATACTTAGAGTATATTTATAAAAGGTTTTATAAGTTTTATTAGATCTTTATAAATAATAATAAAACTTAAGAAATCCTTTTTAAACTTAATTAAAATAAGTAAATAAATACTAAAGTTATAATTATATATATAAAAATAAATCTTAAACTAAATAAGTAATATTAATTACAAAAGAAGTAGTTTATATAATAGAAAAGGCTAATAATATAAAAACTATAATAGAAGAAATAGTTAGAATAATAAATTTAGTTAAAAGTTAAATATTAAAGTCCTATTTAATATTATAGCTATATTAATTATTCTATAAAACCTTTTTAAAATAATTATACTAAAGATATACTTATTTAATATATCTATTTTACTATATATCTTTTTATATAATATAGTTTATAATAACTATAATACTATATATTTAGTTAATAATAAATTATTATTATTAAATAACTTTTATATAAAGTTTAGTTTAAAAAATATTATAGAAATAAATATAACTTAGATTTTAATTTTAAGCTAAAGAACTTATATTTTTAAAAAGATCTTTAAGAGCTAAAATAAATAAGTATTAAGTAATCTTATATTTAAGAATATTACTTATATTAAAAGTTTTTATATTAATATTATATCTAAAAGTTACTTTAATATATAGAAGATTTAGTTTTATAAGTTTAACTATACTTTATATATAAAAAACCTTACTTAAAGTATAATTATTATTATATTAATCTAAAAATATAATTTAGTTTTTTTTAAATATAAACCTCTTTCTTTATACTTTTTTAAAAATATATTAATAAGTTTTATATATATTATTATTATAACTTAGCTAATAAAAGCCCTTTATAAATAAGATATATATAACTACTATAGAGATTAATTAAATAATATATACTTATAATATCTTTATTTTAGCTATTTAAGCTTTAAGGTTTTTAAATATATAATTAAGAATATTTAAAAAGTAAAAATATATAGCTTAATATAGATATAATATAAAATATATATTAAAACTTATATAAAGAAAGTTATTTTATATTTAAAATTAGAAAATAAAGTAATTTATTTATATTATTATATCTTCTAAGATATCTTCTATTACTTTTTTAAAGTAATCTTAAAAGCTTTTTATATTTTAATTATTAAAAATAAATATTTAAGTAAACTATAAGGTTTCCTTCTAATATATTACTTATTTAAAGAAGTTTTTATAATACTTTTCTATTTTAAATAATAAATTAGAAAGTAATATAGATTAATAATTTATATTATATATTAGAATAATAAAATAGCTATAATTATTATTAATAGTAGTATATATTATTAATACTAAATAAAGAATAATAGAATTATACTTAAGATATTTTTAATAAATATAAAAGAGCTAATTAGTAGTTTAAAATATATTAATTAAAAAGTAATCTTAAAAAGTATTAAAATATAAAAAAGAGCTAATCTACTTCTAAAAATATAACTAAAATTAACTTTTATAAGGATTTATTTTTTTAATTAATCTTTATAATAAAAAACTAATTAGAAATTACTAAATTAAGTTAAAAAAGAATAATATACTTAATATTTTTATTAATAAGCTCCTTTTTATATATCTATAATTAAAAGAGATTTTTAACTATATTAAAGATAAATATATATATATAGTTATTATATATACTTATTTAAAAAAGAATAAAAAAAAGATAAAAAAGAATATATTATAAAATATATCTATAAAAATACTTTAGATATTTAATTAGATATATTAATAATATATATAATATATATAAAATCTAAATACTTATACTTAAAAGAGTAATTATAATATATAATATATAGTCTAATAAATTAAAGTTCTACTTAAAAGAGAATAAATATATAATAATATTAGTTAAAATTATATATTATATTATTAAAGAAAAACTAAAGCTTAAGTTATTTTTAAACTTAATACTTAAGCTTCTAAATATATAAGAATAAGCTAATAATATAATAGAAAATACTCTTAAAGAGTAAAAAACTTTAGTTATATAGTTATAAAATATTATAATATATAAAGAAACTTAAAAAGAAGCTTTAAGAAGTTTCTCTATTTTTAAATATATTTTAAAACTTTAAGTTATAATTAAAAGCTAGAGGGGGGAAGCTAATATACTAAATATATCTAATAATAATTTTTATAAATAAACTAAAAAAATTATAAATATTTTAAAGAAGGATAATAATACTTATATTATTTTTAATAAAAGTTAGAGTAAAAATAATAAACTTTAAGTTTAACTTAAAATATTAATACTAAATATAGATAATAAAAGAATAATATTAATACTTCTTAAAGATTTTTTTAAATTAAAAAATAAAATAACTAAAGTTATAAACTAAATATTTAAAATAAAAAACTTAAAAGAAGCTTTAAAAAAAGCTTATAATTAGAAAAATTATAGAAAAATAAACTAATTAAGCTAATATAATTAATAGCTTTTAGAGTAATTTAGAGATTTTATTTTATTTATTAATAATATCTTAAGAATCTATTTTAATATAAATAATAAGAGAAATAAGTTAGAATAATTATTCTCTAAAATTAAATATTAAAAAAAAGTTATTTCTATTAAAAACTAATATATTTAAGAAGTTTTCTTTATAATATTTATATTTAATATAAGAAAGATAATAAAAAAAAGTTTTTCTAAATATATAATATTTTATTTATATATATAAAGTTATATTAAAAGTTAGAAATAAAAGTATAAAGATAAAGATTTAGAATAAGATATCTATATATCTAAGCTTTAATTACTTCTTTAAAACTAAAAAAAACTTTTAATACTTTTAAAATAACTATAAAAATACTTTATAAAAGTAATAAAACTTAAAATTAAAAAGCTATAAAAAAAAGATATAATAAGAAATTAATTAATATTTTATATAATTAAAACCTCTATTTTTAAAATAGGTTTTTATATATAAAGTTAATATAAATAATAATCTAAAGTATTTTAAAACTAAGATCTATATATAAAGAAACTTCTAAAAGAAAAATATTTTAAAAAATATATATATAATAATTCTTATTATAAAAATATTTTATATTATAATAATATTAGCTATTTAGTTTAATCTTAAAGTATAATAATTTAATATAGATAATATTTTCTTAAATATAGAGAGAGATTTAAATAAACTTCTAATTTATTATTAATTCTTAAAAAGTTTTAAATATAAAGGAAAATATATAAAACTTAATAAAGTTTTATATAGCTTTAAAGATATACCTCTCTTTTAATATAAGTATTTCTTAATAACTCTAAAAAAACTAAGATTTATTTTAAGTTTAAAAGAAATATATCTCTTTTAAGATTTTAAATATTAAGTTTTAGTTTTATTTTATATAAATAATATTTTTATTTTATATTATTAAGATTACTCTTTTAAAATAAAATAAATTATTAATAAATTAAAAGCTAAATATAAACTTAAAAACTAAAATATTATTAAGTATTATTTTAATATCTAAATAATTAGAGATTATATAACTTAAAAAGTTTATTTAATATATAACTTATATATTAAAAAAGTTATTAAGTATTTTAATTTTTAAAAAAAAATATATTTTATAATTTTATTATTTTTTAAAGAATTTAAAAAGAATAAAAAATAAGTTTCTCTTATATATATAAAAAAATACTAAGAAAAAGTTAGTTTTATACTTTATTTAGTAATAATAATATATTTAGATATAGCTTTTATAGTTATATATTTTTTATAGTTTTGTATAAACTTTTTATTAGTTTATATAGTAGTAGTTAATTAAATAATTTAATACCTCTATATAATATATTTCTTTATTTTTTATTTTAGAAATATAAAAAATATATAAGCTTTTTAGATTATAAATAATATTTTATTTACTAATAATAAAAAAATATAAAGATTAATTTAAAAATATATTATATTTCTCTTTAGAAGTATAATATATTAGAAAGCTATATATTAAAATACTATTATAATATCTATAATAAAAGTAAAGCTTTTAAATCTTAAAAGTATTATAAAAAAAGTAATAATATTTAAAAAACTCTTCTAAAATATAATATTAAATATAAAGAAAAATATTTAGAAGATTAATTATAATAATTAATAAATAATTTAACTTATAGTTAGTAATAGAGAATATATTATAATATATCTCTACTATATAAATATTTAAAATATATAATTATAATAAGAGTTTTAAAAAAGTAGTTTTAATATAGTTTATATACTTATAAACTTAATATTTACTAATAGTTTTATAAAAAACTTTTCTAAAAATAAATTTAAATATTTTTATATATTATTAAACTTAATAAATATATATATATTTATTATAAAAAATATAAAATAGGAATAATAAGAAATAAAGTAATATAATAGCTAGAAAGTTTATATTTAGCTTTATAGCTAAAAAGCTTAATTTAGTTTATAAAAGCTTAAAAGTAAATCTAAAATACTTAAAAATAAATATTATTTTAAGCTAAAGCTTTAAATATATATAAAAACTTTTTAAACTTAATAATAAAGCTTAGCTTTAATAAGTATAAAAAGTAGTAATAAATATATTTAACTAGTTTTACTAATATTAAACTAAAATAGCTATAAAGAGTTTATTAGCTATAATAAAGTTAAAAAAGACTTCTTATTTACTATTAAGTAGAGAGAAAATAGTAGAAATAATATTAAGAGTAGTAAGTATAATAAGAGAAGTAATAAGTATAATAAGTATAATAAAAACTAAAAGAGGAGTAATTATAAAAGCTAAAATAGCTAAAAATATAAGAGTAAGTATAATAGAAGTAGAAGTCTTAATAATACTACTCTAAATAAGAGTAAGAGTATACTAAATATTAGCTCTTTAATAATTAAAATCTTATATTTAAAATTAATAAAAAATTAAAAAACTATTTCTAAAATATAAAAAATACCTCTAAAATTAAGAAATACTTCTAAAAAAGTATTATATTTATAGCTTAGTTTATAAAGTTAAATTTTATAACCTCTTAGAGGTAATAAGTAAAAAGTATTATAATAAGCGCTAAAAAGATATAAAAGTAGCTATAAAAAGTAGAAGTATATAAAATATATTAATTCTTCTTATAATACTTTATATTAGAGATATTAATAGCTATAAATATAAGGTTATAATAATAACCTTAAGTCTTATTTATAAAAGTAAACCTAAAGTACTTCTTATAAAAGACTTTATAGTAAAGAGGTTCTTAAGAAGCTATTTTAAATAATTAATATAATACTTTTAATACTTAAAACTACTCTAAATAATATATATATAAAGAGTTAAACTTATTTTTATTTTTAATTTCCTTAATAATAAAATAAAAGAGGTAAAGAGAGAGAAGTATAAAGAAACTAAAAAGTATAATAAAATTCTTATTATTATTATTATTATTAAAAATAAAAAGAAAGCTATTAGTAGTAATAATAGTAGTAATAGTATTAGTAGTAGCTTTTTTATATTTATATACTTTATATATATAAATAATAACTTTTTTTTTATTAATAAATATTATAAATTCTAATCTATAAAATAATTAGTAAGAATTTTAATAATTATATTAAATAATTTAATAATTATTATAATAATATATAAGTATTATAATAAGTAATTTAAGATTTTTAAAAACTTACTTTTATAAATTATAAGTAGTTTAAAAAAGAAAAATTTAATTATAAGAAAGTATAAGAAGTATTATTTACTTCTAGTACTTATACTTAACTATTTATATTAACTATATTAAGAAATTTTATTAATTCTAAGTATATTTATAACCTACTTTAATAACTAAATAACTTTATTAAGTACTTTTATATTTTATAAATATAATTATAAATATTAATTTTATTTATTTATTTACTTTATTATTTTAAAAGCTATTTTTATATATTTTATATAATAAATTTAGATAAGTTTTAAATATATAATAGTGAGGAATAAGTTTTTTAGCTATTTATAATATCTAAGGGAGTATATTATAATACTTTTAATCTAAGCTATAACTTTACTACTTATTATATAATATATAGTATTATATAAACTATATATATAGATATTAGCTTATAATATAAACTACTTTTCTAAATAGTTACTCCTATAATACACCTTTATTCCTAATAACCTATATGCTTATAACTCATAAGAAGTTAGCTATATGCAACCTAATAGTTATTAGCTCTACCTAATACCCCTACTAGCCTCACTAATATTAGGAATTAAGCATAATTAGCATAAAAGCCTGTTATGCTTCAATAGTTAAAGGTTAGGTTTATAGAGAAAACTTACTGAATTAAAAATCATACGTTATACTGCGCTGAGACAACCTGCTATATTTGCAACCGAAATCGGTATCTAGCTAGGCTTTCGAGAATCCATACACCCTATACTCTCTACCAAACAAAGTCGTTCCTTACTGTTTTGAAAGTCAGGGTAAGTAAATATTAACATGCATCTCCTTGCTCCAGGTTGACGCTGCCGCTTAGAGAGGCAATCAATATCTATCCAGTGATCATATTTACTAGGTCGACTATTCTAACCGCAAATTATTGCTCCCTATAGCAGTAGATCATATGAGTCTAGCAACCTCACCAATCTATAGATCTATAATCTGCTCAGATAAATCAAAGTCCCAAGAATAAACGCCTCAAGGATAGGATTGCCAACAAAGCCCATAATGCAAACCAACTTAGCGCTCAAAGCAACGATAAGCTGGCAACGAGCCTTGAGGAATAATAAGCAAATTTCTTAGAATGCAGTGATCATATAAAATTGCGAATGCGATAGCACTCTTTGATTCAGATCCAAAGCCTTCTTACCTGATTATCAAGGACCGTGTCGAATGATTGGAGACAGTCAACTCCAGGGAGGCTTATCACTATCGTGCTCACAGCTCGGCCTATTCTTGCTCCGATGAGATCGTCTATACTGATGACTAGCGACGTCAGCTGCATTAGCGCATCCAGTTTCCCGGGTTGTGGCTGAGTCGTCAGGTCATCGACCGGGTGTGGGAAAGGTCCAGACCGCAAGCACTGTCATATCAGAAGGCGGCCGCCCTCAATCAAAGACAGATTATCTCTTGGGCACCCACATCCGCCGGTGCACCTGTCCCAGCATCTTGAAGGCTAGCGTAGTACTTGCAGGGCTTTGTTTAATAGAAAGAACCGCAAGAACCGCACTAACCTTTAAGATGCTGGGACAGATGCAGCCATGGGGATCGCGGCAGAATCACCTCCTGCCTGCCCATGTCAAGCAGAAGTCGACGTTCGGCATGATCTCAAGTCCGCAATAGGGTGACGTACTTTTCCACAATTTCCAGCCTTTGCTGAGGTATTTTGGCGCAGCCCAAGTCACTGTTATCTTGTCCCTTCCAAAGGCATAGCGTTGAAGCAGTGCTCCACGTATGCTGGAAGTCAAAGCGCATGGTCGACACAGCTGTCTGTCGTTGATTCCAGTCATGTGAAAGAAAACAGTCCTGAGTTTAAGACGGTAGTAAGCAAGTATGAGCGCTGATAGGCTAGGTAATCGCTAGGCTGGCGCGGATTATTGCTGCGGGATGCGCACTGAATGACGGCTGAAAGCCGAGGCTGATGGTTTGTCATGCTTTCACGGACTCATGTATTGATCGACTTATAGGACACGACAGTTGAGGTATATTTCCTATAGATCGAGGGAAATTGCTTTGCCAACCCTTTTGGGTCATGTGAGTACAGTATTGAGCTGCAGCAAGTTTGGCAATTTAAGTGCAGACGCCCCCGGCACCCATCCCTCGCTGAGAATTGTGATGTCCAGTACAGTCTGTGGCATGTCCTTCAAACGCCGCAACACCATGGCTGGATCAGCGGACTTGTGTTGATGCATGCTACCAGCTGAGGCTTCCTTCTCACCCGTGCGTGGTCGCTCTTGGCCAGCTTGTGTCTCCATGGCTCCGCGTAGCCCTTCCTTTCTCTGCCGGACTGACATGTGCGTCTGATTCCAGCGACTGCTGGGCATGGAGACCGAAGGCGAGACCTGATCAAAGTCTGGCGTGAGTGTAAGTTCACATCCTGAGCAGGTGGCTCAGTGCAGAATGTTTATGTTCCAAGCCCGATGGCTGAGCTGCGTCGGTTGAAAAGATACACCGTGTAGTAGAGCGACACGCTGCTGACCGAAACGTCCTGGTGCTGATTGTTGCTAAGGCAGGCCATTACCGAGAATACGGGGCCAAGCAGGCTGGCAGTGCTGCTCGGCGAGGCATGAATGGCACTGTTTGACTGCCAAAGCGTCCATGCAGGATCTTGTAAGTGAGGTTGGAATGTTACAAGTGGGAAAGCTTGATGGTTTGACGACGAGTGTAAAGGGCGCAAGAATGCAGGAGTCGGGTACACAGCGGACGAAAATGATGTCTGCGAGGACGCAACCGAACAGGTTGGATCGAGAGTCTTTTTGAAGGGCATCAGCTTTTCCGTTCGCAGCAACGGCGCTGCGCTAGTCGTTCTGACTCTCCGCTTCTCATCGGCCATAATTTGTGCGTTATCCGGCATGTTCGGGATGGAAACGTTGGCAAATTGTTGGCCGGCAGCTGAGCATCGATGACTGTAAGATAGAAACGTGAAATCCGCGATCCACGATGCTTATAACGATTCCCGCCCTCTTTCGTTCTCTGTAATCGAACAGGCCCTTTATTGACTCGTTCCAATTGCCTGGCCCTGTATGCGTGGTGCGGACCAACTGGACAGTCACGAACATGGTCAAATACGTAACCAACAAGCAAACAAGTACTGTAAGGGAACAAACAGACAGACCAACAGACTCGATTTCTTGAAAGTCCAGTCGCTGCCCCTGCTCTAACGACTTTCCTTCGTTAGAGGTTCCGACACTCTGGAACCACAATCAAGCGCAGCGTACTTTCCTCTGTTGGAGACTGAGAAAGTAGTCCAAGTTGTGAGGAGTTTGTCTACAAAATCGGCGGTGGTCTGCTTATTAGGTATCGAATGAGAACGACAGACTATCGACGTTGTCACCTCCGAGCTGATGATACTCCACATCTGCTGCAGCTCGTCGCAATGACTTCTTCATTCAGAGAGCTCGAAAAGCAACGGGGATTGACGAACACAGCCTCGCAAGACGACACCTCTGGACTACTCACGGAGGATGAGTTGCGGGAAATGTGTCATGGAACGGCAGCCGCCGGCTGTTGGAAAGCAAAGCAGCAGGAAGGAACTTGGAGAGAAGTTCGCTTGGTGGGGAGCAAACCGCCATGCCCTCCACGGGCTTCTCCACATACATGGACGACTTCGAAGTCAATCTTTGGCCACATACTCAAATTGCCTTGCGCGAATCGATGGTGAAAGCGGCGAAAAGTTTCGGAGATTTGAGTTCTTTCACTGAAAATCTCACTGAGTCTTGTGGAAATGATGTGAAAGGGCGCCAATCGAGAAGTGCAAAGGCGGCTCAACGACGCGAGGAAATCGACTCCAGAAAGCTCGAAGACCTAGCCAACAGGAGTAAGGAGCCGGTGCGATAAGCGATTCGGAAGTTCCAGAAAGATATGTTCGCTTGCTGCGATTGGTGAAATGTGCTAAGAAATGGTAGAAACCGTTCCCAAAGCCGCCAAAAGTAGATGCATTACCCGTGGTGAGGAGCCGCTCGCCCGCAGACCGCCGGTTGGCTGCAGGAGGTCTGTTCTGCAAAATAGGGTGAATTTGGTGTACGCAATAAGATCTTCATGATAATCGTAAACAGTTAGAAATGAAAATCACTTTGCCGAGCTTGTCCGAACACGGAGTATTGGCGGATCTCGAGAGACAATCAGCTCTTCCAATGTGATAGTCTGTGATGCTGTTGGGGGTTTGGTCCGGCTGAGAGGCCTGTGTTGCAATGGGATGTTGGTAACAGCCATCCAGGATAACTGGGATACGCCTGGCAGCGCTGCATGGATGCACTATAGATCCGTGCATGCCGCGCTGCAATCATCGTCGCAACGATTCCCATCCCTGACTACCACTGGCTAGTGCGCCTGTCTCGATGTGGGAGGTTGGAGGTCCATTGTAGTGTACATCTATCCCACGGTCTTAAAAGTGAGTGCGGTTCTTGTGGGGCTTTCCCTATGATGAAGCCCGGTAAGTACTACGTTTACCTTTGACACCTCTGGATAGTTGTAGGACATATTGTGAGGACTGTAGCCCGTAACAGGAACGAGTTATGCTGCCGGGCCTCCAAAATCTCGGGTGGGGCAGGGACCATTTCACCCACGATGCCGGCAGCGTTCCGCTCAGGCCCGGGATTGCACACACAAGTTGGGAAAAGAGGCTTAGGAGAAAGGCGAGGCACTGGGTTTGAATGATGAAGTAATCACAGCCGACTCGAATCTCCTTATTTCCTTATTTTCTGACCTGAATCACTGCTGTAACACAGGAATCCGAGTTCACATGATTCACTCAACCTGAACATCTGGATCTGTCACATGTGGTGCTGTGTTTAGTGTAGTTACGCGGCTCATGCGTTCCATAGCAAGAGAAAAACTTCAGTCTCGAACCATCCTGCACACAAATTGAATGAAGTCCCGAACGACTGCGAGAAATTAGCAATCGTCTTGCGCGCCTGACTTGACCAAATTGCGCTCAGCCTTGGCCGTAATGATCCGCCTCAGATGGTGACGGCATCAGTGGAAAGAAACATGCAGCTATCAGGAAGTCCAAAGAGCATCGCTGATCTGTGTTATCAAACCGGTAGTTGTTGAGGAGGGAAACACAACGTTCAGCATCACCGACGCCGCTCCAGGTGTATATTGTCTGTAGTGCTTTGGGAGCCATCGCTTTCCCTCAGCGCGATACAAAATTGCGTGGCGTGTAATGTTTCCAGGCTCACGAAAAATGAGCCTTAGCTTGAAATTGAAATCCCAAGACACAAGGACAAGCTTGGAAATATAAGATGTAGGCCTCGGCACACATGACACAGGTGGCAGCCGACAGCCTGCTTACTGTGTTGTCTGTTGCAGAATCGGCTGGGTGTTGTCTCTGTGCCTTTTGAGGGAAGCACGATGTCTGGTCCAGTATCATCGGCCCGCGGTACTTGATTCGTAAGCAGATCTTGTCTCAACAGTCCCATTGTCACAATCTTCCCTAATACACGCTGACGACGCAGTCACACCGGGAGGCTCCGGTAAGCCAGAAAGATGATTCATGCTGCTTGATGCATTCAACATGAGCGGGGTATCCGATAAGAGCGCGATTGAAGCGCCACTTCACGGGCTGTCGCTAGTTGGGTGGTTCGGACGCAGCTAAAGGTGGAGACGCCGGCGCCGACAGTGCACTATCAACGGCCTGCGCCGGTATCTGTCGAGCTTGGCCAAACGGCAGACTTGTGGTGAAAGAGGTGTTTGTGACACTTGTGACTGTGTCTGTCTTTGTCTCCGTCGACAGAATCTCTGTTGTTTGACCCGATGTTGGGTTCTACGCTTCTCGCTGGTCATGGCTGACCGAGTCACAGGGACGAGGGATGTGCTTTGGTAAAGAGCCTGACTGATGATGTGCAAAGACGGCCTGTCGCAACTGGGGTAGCCCGCTCACGGTCGCGACGATGTGCAGAACCAGCGAAAATGCGGGGCGTGCAAGGCACAGTGAAGGCTGCTCCTCAAGTACTCGGAAAGTACTGCCGTAATTTGCCATCCCGTGTCAGCAGTGACCCCATCTCACCCATCAAAAGGATGTTTACTTTGAGATCTAGTATACGACTGTACTGCATTGCGCCGTTGTGCCACAGGACTGTACACAGTCGCGTACACTGCTCCATGCTCCGTGTGCATATATGTAAGAACATGCTACTCCGTAGATGTTGCTATGGAGGAGGCACTACGAAACGAGTGGTAATGAGTGATGTGATGTGTGATCTAACTAGCTAAAGTGGGCTGGCTGCCTGGCCAGAGGCTGGAAGAATACTGTGAAGGGCCTGGAGGGCCCTGGGCCGCACAGGCCACCTGGGGGCACCTGAGGGCAGGTGCTGCCACATTAGCCCCACTGTCTTATGTAATGCAGGTCGGTGAAAACCCCGACCTGCAGAGAGCGCTGCAAGAAAAAAAAGCAGGTGCACTGTGATAGACGATCCCTGCCAAACAATACCCCACGCATTGTACCTAACTCTCCTGTCGCTGAGTTTCCGTCACCTCGTCAAAGTGGTATCTCTGGAATAATGTCGGGCGTAGGATCGAAAAACTATAAGATAAAGAGACTTAGGGATAAGCGTAGAGAGGCTCTGAAGAGTTGTATCTGTTAGTTCAATTCAAAGGCCTATGGTGCTTGGCGGATAAATCCAAGTCGAGAAGATTGGTCTAGAAGTGCAGGTGCTAGAAGTCCGGCTGAAGATGTGTTTAAGTGACCTGTATATTTGGGGACATCCCCCTGGAGATGGAACACCTGTTTTCCAGACAGCTGAGTGAATGCTCGGTCGGGCCGTTGCGGGAGCTATGCGGCGAGGTCGGCTGCAGCTTGGAGGCTAGGAGCAAGGTGAACGAGGCCGCGGGAGGTTTCCGCTCGAGAATCGAGCGTTTATCTGAGAATTCAGAGTTACTAGAATCTAGGCATACCGAGCTCACCAAGCGCCTTAACGATCTGATGGAGCGGAACTAAGTGCTGGAAGTGTAGAATGAGGAGCTCCAGAAAAGGAGTATCAGACTGGAGAACCGGAACGGAAAGCTCGAAAGGCAAAATGAGAGGCTGGAAAATGATTTGACGATCAGTCGGCCGAAGTTGGGCATCTATTTGGCCGAAGCTGCGAAGCGTCCAAAGCTTTTAGCCGCTGCTCGGGTCACAAGAATCGGAAACTGGCATGAAGGCTCTGGAGAACTGTGCGATGTAGTGTAGATTGGGTAGCATTGGATGAATGAAATTGACTCCACTTCGGCCAGAGGATAACGAACCAGTCACAGGACTCTTTGATGATGCGGTCTTTGAGACGTGAACTGCGCGACTGACACGGAGGAGTCCGGTTTGGGCTCCCATTAAGCTGTGGTGTTCCGCTGGGTTCGCTGAGATGACGCTCTTCTAGGAGATGTGGACCGCGTTTTCGGTTTTCGGGATCGGCAAAAGGTTACGAGAGGGACAATCACTGTTACAGCAGGTTTTCTCCTCTACATAGGGTTCAGACCACGATACAATCCCGGTTCAAAAGAGCTTCAATAGAATTGACTCAATCGTGCGCAGAAAGTCTGCGTAGAATAGCGTTGCAACGTAATCTTGATGTGCTGTGCTTACGTACGCGTCAAACGGAAAGGCCAGCTTGACATCGGTCCCGGAAACATTGCGTTGTGTATGACCTCAGCGTCGCAGTTCCTCAAAAGCGCCCACTTCCGGTTATCCGGCCATCGTCGTTTCAATGAGCTAGTTCGCGGGCCATCGCGGCCTCCGTACCGGGTGAGGCTTTGAACTTTCCCGCAATCCCGCAGAGGCTTCGGGCCATCGAAGCCGGATTCCGAGAAACCTCGGCCAAAGCAGTACCGTTCCATGTTTGTTAGCTCATCTGTCGTGTAGCCGATGTCGCCTCCGCCGGCTTAGTGACTGGCATACCTTTTGAAAGTTCCATTTGCTTCCGAACCTGAGAGAAGAAGCTCCGAATTCGTAAGTTCCGGGGTAATCCGCTCTACTGCCTCCTCGAAACTGAACCCTGGACAGTATAACCAACGGTGGACAGGCCTTGCTGTTGAGCGGCGCTCTTGGGCGGCGCTGTTCATGGCGGCAGTACAGCCGGGTTTCGTTAGTGGACGTTTGTCCGCACGTCCTGCTTGCAACAAACGGACTGCCTGGTTCGTCTTGATTATCAACGCTCACGTCAGACTGGACCCCTGTCTCATGAGTCGTCCGGCGCAAAGGCTCGTCTAGAAGCTTCGTCTTCCGAGTATCCACTGCCGAGGTCGGGTGGCTGATGCAGCACAGCGCGGCGGCGGCCTCCATCAAATCCCTGTTTAGCGGAGAGGGAGTGGCCTGCTGCTCGTTGGAGGCGCTCTGTGCATCATCACGCCCATTCAGGAAGATCGTCAACTACACCGAAATTTGTCAGTTTCTAAAGTGGCTTTTCCCTAAGTATCCAGCTCACATGTCGGTTCACGTCTGGAACGCTTTGACGCTTGGGAACCTGCATGACGAGTTGTCATTCCCAAAAGTTTGTGAGCGATATCGTCTCGGCTTCGACCCCTTTAAATAAAGCCTGAGCGGCTACAGAACCAACAGGGGGCCGTTGTAATTTGATTTGCCAAAAGGTGCTCACTTCAAACACACCCTCGAGCTATTTCGTCGCGCCAATCCAGTCCACAGCTATTCAATGTGTTTGTTCTTGTCACCCGCTCGCCGGAGCTGGCTCTACTGCGATAGTGTTCATTCCGAAGCGGCAGCCACTTGCCCGCGGGATCTAGGCCTGGAACCCTGAATGGGCATCGGAAATGGTGCAATGCTGTGGATACTTGCGTATGAGTTGCTCACACTTGAGCGCCAGCGAGACGACTCATGTAGCGCAGCAATTTATCCGACTCGAATAGTGATGAAGGGGACCCTGCTTCAGCCGTGATTGTTGCAGCTTATGCCTAAAGCTGCTTATTACGGGAAGTTGAACTGAATGTCATAACAGCACTGGGGACTTGGTCCGATGTCGTACTGCCTCGCTGTCCACTTTCGTCTATTCCTGATGAAGCAAGAAAAGGAGTGAAAGAAATTTAGCCAGATGCCAAAAGACTGCTTTCCAGACACAGGGCCGGATTGTGTTACGTCGGCCCTCACGGCCCATCTGCACCGGTTTGGCTCCGTGCAGACTTTTGCTTGCAGTCACAGCCGTAACTGCGCAGTCGATCTTGAAGTCTGACAGCAGAAACTTGAATTTAGAGAGCATTCGTGTCGCTCCCTCTTTGGCACAGGTTCCCAAAGCAAAGTGTGGCACATTGCCAATATGTAGCCCGCCAAACGCCGCGTAGCGTCACTGCGAATGTATCCGCAGAGCCTCCGGTGCCACACCGTTCATATCTAAGATCAAGGGGCAGAAAGAGGGCTCGGAATTATCCTTCATGTGCGGAGGTGCTATCAAAAGGTTTTGACCGGAGCGGGGTACTTGACATCACCAAAGACATAGATCATCATGATTTCAAGTGGCAGAGGCTTGTTATGGTATTGACAGACTTCATTTCGCATCTGCGGCTACATAATGATTTGGTCAAATCGTTTGAACTCTTCCTGAGGGATGTGCGTTAAGATATGTGGTTGACGAAAAGCGATGCGCGACTCCACGGGTAGATATTGACCCGGCGGGTTCTGCGCGCCGCGGGGCAATACCAGTGTCAATATCAATAGGTACCACTTGTGGCTAGTGTCCGCATCTGCTGTTTTGGAAGTACCGACCAAACATCAGGGGGTGGTCTCTCTTCCACGCATGGTACTGTAGTTGCGATTAAATCCCCTGCCAGGTACCCATAAGCAAGCTCCAGGGCAGAGGGGTAGGTTTGAAGCCCAGAGCGCGCGGGCAGGCATATTAGACCACGATACCATCTACCCGGTCACTCTCCGGCCACAGCACGGTGCTAAGAGATTTAAAAACATGTATTGGATATCACCGTGGCATTCGTCTACTGATGTAGAGATGTATTTCGACTAAACGGTTTTGCAAGGCGCGGTTGTACTATATATGAAACAAGCTGGGCAACAGATAAGGTGTTCTATGTGTAAAGTTGCGGATCAACCGACTATGAAGGTTTCTGAGGCTGGAGATGCCAATTTCGTCTTCGCAAAGGTTAGGAACTGTTTGCGTATGTACCGCCTCAAAGCAGGCTTCATCGGTTCTAGTCTTCCACGCTTTTTGTTGCGGGCGCACGTCCTGTTACCCGTCTCCTGTACAATTTCAACCTCTTCTCGAAGTCTTGACGCTGTCCGCCATTCTGAGCTGGCTGGGCCCCGCGTGTATGTTGGGTTACAACGTGACAGCACCTGCCGTTTTGGCTAATGACGTTAGCGTGAGGCCTGTCTGTCTGAGAGCAAGCCTAACGCTGGAATAGACTTCGAAATATGAACCTATAGCAATTGTTGAATGCTTGTTTGTAACAGCGGTTGCGCGCTGCTCGCCACATAAAAGACAGGAGTTTGCATAAGTACGCTTTTAGCTGGGGTTGTGGAATCGTGGTAGAGCTTGGCATATTGTTTCTAATCCTGCAGGTTGTGGATGGTAATCTTGATTCCACCTAACCTGAAGCACTCCGGGCATGAAAAGGGTTGGTTGAAAAGTCCACGCATTTCGTGGAACTCTCGAAAGTGCCGGCTGCACATTCGGTTGCAGCTAAGGGTAACATTGCATATCAGGCACCTGACTGGCCCTGTCCTGTGGCGCCGTCGACATATAACAGTTGGGTGCGTTCCACTTGTCATGCTGCTTGGTTACGTGATTGCTACAGTACAACTTGCCTATGATGACCTCGGAATTCAGTTCTTGCGGCAGACACTCGGCACACTTGAATACCTTATCGAAGTCATGACGTGTGTTCATGTGTCTTGTGAGACTCGACCGATGGTCGCAGGACAGCTGACACAGGAGACACGTGGAAATTTGCTGATCCCCTTTGGTCGAGTTTTCTTCGCCTGTTTTGGCTGTTTTGCTAGTGTGTCGGTTCCGCAGAAAGGTCACGAGGGACTCGAAGTAGTCCATTTCAAATCTGCACATTTGTGAATCGGCTTGTCGCATCAGCTGCCCAACGTGAATAGCATCAGATACTCTGCGACCATAATGGCTCAAATGCCGTGCTGGCATGGCTGCATTTCGAAGCGGAACTGTGGAATTGCCCAGTGACCGAGGTTGATAAGCATTCGCGAAGTACTCTCGCTGCTAAGACACAGCTAACTTGCGCAGAGCGGACACCTCGCTATCCAACCGTCGTTTCGCGATCCTTGCCTCAGAGCTGTTCCGGCCGTGCTCTTCCTTTAACGTGTTGTATTCAGCACGGTATTTCTGAACATCCTGACGACTATCGATTGCCTCAATGTCTTGGTCAGTTGGCCGTATTGGGGCATTCTTATCCCTCGAGTGAGTTGCGTGACGAAGTTGGGTCGTGACCTCGTCGATCCCTGCCAGGGCATTCCAGGCCGCCTTATGAGATCGCTTCCACTCACTGCTTGTGTCACGTAGCTCTTTTCGTACACGAGCGATGTGTTGCACAGCATATAGTTCCGGACCGCGAGCGCGAGAACCCCTGGAACTCGTGAGAGACTGCGAAGAGGAAAATCAAACGACATATCTGTGAAGGGCTGTCAACTTACCGTCTATTTTGATCCTTGCGCCGACACGAGCAGCGTAGGGCTTGTTCTAGAAGCCCACGTATTCGGAGAACGCATTGTATTGCCTTCCAGACAGCCAAGAAGGTTTTTATCGGGAACATCACCCTGCCGGAAAAGTCGTTCCTCCATTTCCAGGGGATATTTAGTCGACGTCTTCCAAGTTCGGACTCCCCGCTAACTCTTCGTACGATCTGTATCCCGCCTTGAAGTTACATGTATCGTCTTTCGTATCGTCTTTCAATGCCTGGTCTATGATCTTGTATGATCTTGCGAGTAAGGCAAACGCTTTTGTACAGAACTGTCGTGGCTTTGAATCGACCTCTGCCAATAACTAACCTATTATACGTGTGGCTTAGAGCGACGAAGATAGAAGAAATGATAGGACGGAAACAGGTTAATTTGGGAAAGGAATTGACTGACTTCTCGTTTTGTGCTTCTTGAACTGCGTTTGTCTTCTGCTTTCAATGCTGCAGAGGATAGTCGCCACCAGTACAGCCTTGATCGGGTCTGTTAGGTTTCTGACCATAGCCAGTTCCACATTGCTACCATGGCGCCATTGTTCCGCCCGAAAACCTATCGAAGGTTCTTCAGGCAATGCCACAGAGTCCAGGGATGCAATTGTTTTTCGGCAATGAGATCCTCTCGGTCGGTTCGATCACCAATAGCTAATACTAGTTAGCATTAATACAGCGTAATCATAATAACATCAGATGTACTCGTTCTATCAAGTCCTTGGCCTCCGAGCTGAGAAACGGCGGGATGACTAAACCAACGTCACTTGATTATGTTAGAACCATTCGGATGCGGTCGATATCCAGTTGTGGAGCTTCCCCGACGCCGACCAGAAGCTCGTACATGAGAATTACCAGACTCCAGATGTCAAATCTTTCGTCATAGCGCCCACCATCCACGTGAACTGTCATCATCTCCGGTGCCAAGTAATCGGGCGTGCCGCAGAGGGCTTTTCTGCCCGCACCGGTCACACTGCATCCAAGGTCCGCAATTTTGAGCTCAATATATAAGCCAAGCAGTATGTTCTCTGTTTTGATGTCCCTGTGAATGATACGCTTGCGATAAATGTGATCTATGGCGAAGGCCATTTGCACCATGTATCGTGCACACTCGTCCTCGTCGAAGGGGCTAGTGCTTTGCATGTGGTCGTACAGGTCTCCGCAGGTTTGCAAACGAAGCGCTGTCGGCTGTCTATGGTCCCGAACTTGATATTTGAACGCTCTTATGTGATCGCACCCTGCACACCTCACCAGTATGGGTGTCGTTCCAGGTGTGTGCTCTAATCCTTGCTGATCAGCAGCGCACTTTGTTAAATAGGAAGTAGTCAACTCGTTGTTCGCAACTTAAAGCCACCTTCCGCATCCACCTAGGTATTATGCATCTTTCAATCGCTCACAACCGTATTCCCTTCGCATTCGTGCTGACAAACTACAGAGAGCTTCGGCTCCCACACACTGCTTTTCTAAATTTGTCCCACAGACAAAGGCAATCGACAGAGACTTGCCCATACTGAGCGTGCGCCTGTCAAGATACTCATTTGTTTTATAACCCTAAGTCTGGGTCGTCATCTGGGCCCCGGCGAGCGGAGCGTAGGCGCCCTCACAGAAAGCCAAAAATAGTACTCATTAAAAACAACCAAACCCAGGTAGCTAGGTTGCTCCTACCAGTCTTACCTTACATTCCAGAGAAGGACGACATCATCTCCTTCATAGAAAAATGGCAGAGCTGTGCGACCGCCTTTCAGAAGCACTTAAGACACGTAGCCAGATGAAATGAGCCTGGCTGCCCCGCGGTAAGCCAGCTGCAATGGACGTACAAGGATGCCATGCGTCAGTGGGAGTGACGTTTTGAACATGTATCTCCGGGTCTGACGAAACCTGTGGAAACAAGCATAGCTCTCGCAGACATGAGATCACTGATGTGGGATGTGGTTCTTCACGAAGACACCTTTGCAATACTTGCTAGCGGTGTAAAATGAGTGATTTCGCAAGTTTAATGAAGGACATCTACACTTTCCTCGTCATCTCCTTTGAAGAGCAAGTTGCTGTTCGGAACGGGTTTGGTACCACATCCTCGTGACTAGATCGCAAAGGCACTAGGTTGTCTCTCGCCCGATCGAGGACGGCGACCTCTTTCGTTCCTAATACATGCCCGACCAAGGCAAACAGCCCGTCAGACCCCTTGGACCTCGTCAAGAACTAGTGCTGATACTTTAGTGAAAACCGAAGATTTGACTGGTTGACATGACGTACCTGTATGTTGGGTAGCGTTTCCTCGTGGCGTTTTGATAGGAAATCCCGCGCAGCAAAGCTCAGGCACAAACCCTGTAGCCGTGGCCAGATCCAAAGAAGCACGTCGCCGTACTGTCTTGACTAGTACCGCTCGGCGTTGCCTTTGACATTGACGGCTGATAGAAAACAAACGTTTAAGCACTGTGCGCTTTAGAAACAACCTTTAGGGAATCAACAGAACTCGTCGCGGAGTACCTAACTATCTTGACAACCCACATCGTGTGACGTGAATGGAATCTACAGGGACCCGGATCTTCTCAGCCACCACGCGGTGAATGTCTTTGATAACCTACCAAGCAGCTCGATATCGCACGCAGAGCGGCGGAGGACCGCGCTTCCTGCTTACCTGAGACAGCACGGAAGCAATATGGATCTCATTCGCGATCGAAAGCTCCTGCAGGCCAACCTCGGGAAGATGCTGTGGATCGCGGCGTCAATCGACACACAGCGAGTTCTTTGCTGCAAAGGTGTCGAACCAAGCAGGGCTCGTCTTCCAAGGTGGGTTTCGGGAGTCTCTCGTAATTGCATTCCACGCGGCGCCCTGTAAATACCAACACAAGTGGCTTCGATGCAGTCAGAGGCACCTTAGCTCTTGTCTCCATTTGTGGGACACGGAAATGGCTCTGCCAGACCGATACTAAATGTGGAGGCTCAGACGCTTTCTGCCAATTAACAAGAGTTATATTTGAAGGGACGCCGGGCAAAATATCATGAAAATCAGCTCTGCAGCCCTGTTGAGGGGGTCTCAGGGCACCTTCATTCATGGTCACAATGCTACATTATGATCATCGTTCTCATGACTACCTTTCTGCCCTTTGATCTGTGCTTTCAGGTTTGGACAACAGGTAGTTAGGTAATCAAGTCGACGTCAACTAAATTAGGCTGACTAGATTAGCTGAATTGACCGAGTTGATCATATCATATAGCTACCACAAGCAATGATGAGACAGATGAGGCAGCGAAGGGGAGCGCAGTCTACTGCCAAAGGTCATACCTATATGCCTCTGGTAACCAGAAGCGACGTGAGGTTTGCTATTATGTCATGTACGTGTTATGAGATACTAACAGCCATCACCTCCAGCGTCCATCATGAAAATCCAGCGGACCGAGCTACCCATTTCAATGCCTTATGACCAATTTGATCCCGACTTCTTCCTCCTCCTGGCTTCTTTCTCTTCTTACGGTGCTTTGCCACTATGGACGCGCTGCACCCGATTTGGACCCCAGCCGATCTACGCTGCTTGTTATGCTCTCATTGTGCCATGTTCACTCTTACGCTTTCCCGTTGTCAGAGCCTCATCTGCAGATATCGTGAGTCCGATGGCGATCTCAGCATCATAGCTAGCGATATGTCTGGTGTGCGAGCAGATGATAGCGGACAAGTCGGGGCCCAATATAGCCACCCATAAGAAAATCTTAAGGTACTTGAAAGAGTGTCTTGGCGCACATGTGCGGTAACCCACTCCGTACGTACGTTTAAACTGCTGAGCGCATCCTACAAGGCAAAAGAAACCCAGACCCCTGACGCACTCTGTTGAATGTGAGGACCCTTGCCAACCAACCCCCGTGGGCCCCGCGCTGGCCTGTGTAACATGTCAGCGGGTAACAACAGCAAAGCCGGTGAATCTTTCTTCCCTTCTAACATTTTCTTCGCAGTTTGCCGCCTGGAGGCGCACCTTGTTGACTGCCGTATGACTCACGGGGAAATATTCGAGGGCCAGGATGGCTCACAGAGACACCTCTATGGCCACCTGTTGGGTAGGTGAAGAGAGCGCGAATCGCCTTGCAGGGGGCAGGCCAACCGAACGCTAACGACGCATTCGATATCTTCGACAAAGACCAAAGCCAGCGATGGCTGCACATTCCCGTCGAGATTTCTGATCCCATAGAATCCATTGCCACCAAAGCCGGCGCGCATGTGGCCACAGACAAGGCCATGAGCACGGGCACTGTGGGGCTCATGGATAGCATCAACGGGTGGCGCGATGCCGTTCCCGTGTATGTCTGTCTCCAAACAAGAGGCGTTTAGCAGATTGGTTATCCCAACGACACGGCCGAGCTCGTGTCACACGTCACACGGGGAGCTGAACATGTTCCATACGCTCCAGATCACAGCATTGGAGAATTTGGGGCAGCCAGCCCGGCTGGTCGTGCCCGGCCTGCCGGAGAACGTTGCGTTGGAGATGGACAGCTCGGATCTGGGGGCGCTCAGCGAGGTGGGCATCGCCCCATACTGACTCTTGTCGGTCGCCCTGGTCGGCACTTGTACGGCCATTGTTCTATCGATTTTCCTCCCGCAAGCCGCAGGTCTGCTACTGCTGTGTATTCTTTGCATCGTAACGGTCGCTCTTCTCTGTGTTGTGCGTTGCGTTGCCTTAGCTTGCATGGCCATCTGCGTCTGTCTTCCGCTGCTGGCTGGCAGGGCGCTCAAGAACACGCGCACCCTCCCCCGCCGTACACAACGTGCACAAAAACACAGAAAGCATACACCGACAGCCTACTGGGTAGCGGCACATTGTGCAAGTTCATGGGAAGAAAAGCTTTTCGGCAATATCCTCATAACTAGCTAAAGTAGGCTGCCAGCCCAGAGGCTGGAAGAAGGGCCTGGAGGGCCCTGGCCGCACAGGCCACCTGGGACACCTGTGGGCAGGTGTCGCCACATTAGCCCCACTGTCTTATGTAATGCAGGTCGGAGAAAACCCCGACCTGCAGTGGGAACTGCAGCGCCCCCACTGAATGAACCACTAATGTGAACCACGGGAGACACTGACCCAGGTGCAGCTTCCATCACGTGTGACCTCCCGTCCGTTTGCTAACACCGACTCAACCGCTATGGCAGAGAGAAACACCGGCATATGGTGGCTGGTAAAAACTGTCATTCAGGATGCACTGACGATCCATCTTGTGGAAACTTTCTCCGTTCTGGTACAGCTGGTTGTGACTTTCAAACACCTAACCTTTGTAAATGGACGTGAAAACGACAACAACAAAGTTGAGTTCTATCTGGGCTTGCATGAAATACAGTACGTTTTCTAGCAAAAGCAGATCACCCTTGACACGTGCACCGTGGCGAGTCACTTACCCCCTCAGTGGTGGATGTGATGGACGTCGTCATGTCAGTCGGACTCTGAACGCCATCCGATGGTTCGACAGGCGAAGCACTAAACGTGGCGCACATCGCGTCAGTGGCTCCTGCTAGAAGACCAGACGACACGCCTGTTAGATAATCGCTGGCCACTCCGGATGAAGCTCCGGATGGGCTCTCAGGCAGTGCGGGAGACGATAACACGGAAGAGAGCCATGCAGTAGTGCTGTCTAGAGTAGCGACGAAAGATTCCCCACCTCAGTACCCGACGCAGGCGGAGGACCATTTTAGTCTGCGGGTGCAGTTGTGGGGAGAGGACCACCGGGGCCTCTACCAGTTTCCGCTGACCGCTGCGAGGTATCTGTCGGCGCGCCGCTAAGCGGGTGGCTGAAAGTCAGTGCATCCGCAGCTCCGCTTGCCGAACCGGCCGGCGACGATTGGAATACAGAAGAATATGGATTGGTCGTCGTGTTGGTCGCTGTGGTGGTCGCCGAACTGACTGAATTCATGCACGTCCGGAACATTGCCATAATACTGACCGGTAGAGTCCGCCACTGTCGGCGGTAACAGTCTAAGCATCTTGCATTGGGCCTCGTTATCGCCGCCAAGAATGTTACTTCTGCGTAGGTTGAGCTGAGGTTGGCCGGCATTGGGATCGCCTGCAGCAGGTTAGTATCACACGCGGTAGTTGAGTTGGTGATGTTGACGTGCTTGGAGCGGACAACCTCGCTTTGGGCGTCTAGGAAGTACACATGGGCCTCCGGACAGCCTTCTGCGAGTTTGGACGTTTCAAAGTATGCGACGCTTGCCATTGGCATGACCGGGCCTCCGAGACACTCTTGCTCGTCGTTGTCGTCGTCATCATTATCAGCCGAAGCAAGCGCAAGTGCAGCGAGTAGGGCGGCTGATTTAGAGCAGCTTTGAAATACGGACAAGTTTTAGGCTAGCTTTTTGATGAGCTTGACGATCTGTCTTGAATTGACGTGGGCTTCACGATCGATTGATAGAAGTTTGAGTGGCTCAAAAGAGCGGCCATGACGACTTACATTCTACAGTTCAAGCTGGTGACTGGTCGCTCGTCATCTCGTGCAATTATCTCCGCTAGGCAGGCGAATAGACGCGCGTTCTTTGGTATTAACATCTCCTTGGAATGTTGCGGAGGCGTGAAGCAAAAATCAGATGAAATATTACATATGGAGAAATAAGAACTAGCAAATTCTTTTCAAGAATTCCCCCTTTTTTGCTTTTAGCTTTTTTCTCCCTCTTTCATCTTTACCCCTTTATTTGTCCACTTAACGCATATTTCCACGCCACCTTTTATATCATCAGGCTCCAGAAGGCATCAATATATCACAAACACTAGACGATGTCGCGTTCCATATAATAACAGGTATTCAACTTCTCAGTAACCACCTCCAAGAGCTTCAAGATAGTTGTACTGTAAAATCTCTACCTCAAGAGCTCCGCGCCTCCTTCTGCGCAGCGTCATCAAGCTTTGTGCTAGCCATTGACATTTTACCTTCTCAAACATTCACTCGCCGGCACCTGTGCCACGTACATCTCCAGGGGCAGGTGCTGCTGCAAGGAACATGTCCCCTTCACCGATGCGGAAAACCCCGTGATGGAGGCGGGTTTCTCAGTGTGCTTGATCCGGATATTGATACGCCGGTTCCATGAAGAAACCTGGGAGATGACTATTGCTCGCCCTTGGGGAAACAATCTGTGTTCTTGCAGTCAACCATGCCGCGAGGCCTGGATATTTAGTTGCGAGTTCCTTCATAATTGCCGCGGCGTCTCCATCTCTACACGCTATATTTACCTCGCAATTAAGCTCTCCGTGCTGCCCAACGGCATGCGGTAGGTCCTGGAGCTGGAAATAGAACAGATCCGATATCATGGCCTAAGACGTCTGCTTCGTCGTCGCCCAGAGCTCCGCATCAATCTTAGGCTGTAGCCTCAGCTGCGACGTGAGCCGCGTGACGTCGCTGGAATCATTCAACGCGACTTCCTCGATCGCGAGAACCAGGTCGACTCCGACAACCTTGGAGTCTCCATCTATCGTACAGAGCTTGCCGTACTGCTGATGCCCGGACGTGCTGGCCGGCTGATGACGGATGAGATTTGAGAGATATCTGCGTCTGGTGTTGGGCGCAGCAGTCGCAGTCTCACACCCGGCTGAGAGGATGTAGTCTGGTGACTCCTTGTTGGGAAACAGCTGATGGGCCTCTGACCGGACATGCGCCAGAAGTATGTCTATGCCGTCGTACAGAGAGTGGTCCCCGACACGCTTGGCCGGGAATCAACTATTGTTCTCTTTTTGCTTTATGCCTTCCTGTTTCCCCTCGTAAGCAGGCAGCTTGGACACTTGGGCTGCAAGTCACCAAAACCTTGCCAAGCCACATCACGAGGTAAAAGAACGCAAACGATCAATCACTGAACGACACAGATCTTGTCTTATAGGAATACTCACATTTGCTTAAGTCAAGCCCGGCGGCTGTTTCCTGATGCGGAACCAATCTCACAACATCTACGTTCGTAGCTCCACCATCGTTCTGCCTTCATCCTAACAACCAATCGATGTACGTCAGTATACCCGAATTAGTCGCAGCGTCTGTATGTCTGGCACCCTCATAGATGCAGGCATCATTCAAGCCATCAAGAGATATCATGAGCATGGGACCTTTAGCCCGAACAGGTCATTTCAACTGACCCAATTAACATCGGCCACAATCACGAATTTCCTTCTACAGGATGAATCCGTGCAACTGCTTTAGTCGACGGACGACCCGTTCTGGGCCCAGAGCATCAGATTCACGTCAGGCTCGTTCCTATTGAAAGGAGAAATGACCATAGGGACCGTGGCGGCAATAGCGGCAATCTTCCAGCTGCCATGTCCAGAGAGGCGGGGCGTATATTTGATCATGAAGAGGCCATGAAGACTCTCCGATGCGACCCGGTTCACTCGAGATCGTTCAGCTTGCGATGAGGCCGTGTTTGCTGGCGTAAAGACTCGAACGTTGCTATCCATAATTGGCATAGGTATGTATCATTGTCGTCTTTTCCGTGGGACCTCTCATGCCACGTGGGCTTCGCTGCGGTACTCTAATGAACTGTCTAAAGCCGCCGAAGCTTGATCTGCCGGCGATGTTGGCACGTCATTATGTCGACGTTTATTCCAACTACCTATAAGACAGCCCATTGGCAAGTGTAGGATGGACCAGAGTAAAGCCAGAGCACCATCTGGAACCGGGGACACATAGAACGTGAGGTGCCGGAAGGCAAGATCTCAAGGACGCCGGGGCAGGACGATGTGCTGGAAAGCAATAGTCTCAGCTTACGGCCATCATGGAGAGAACGTGAGCAGTTCAGAGCTTGGAGTCCTTGATGTTTTTTGGGCTTAGTAGCCTGAGTTATGTTTACCTATAGCATGGGTGAGCAAGACTTGTTTAGTCTCTGCGTTGAAGCTGGCTATTGCCGCATGCATGGCGTCGCTAAACCATCCAGCCGCCGCGCGTATGTTAGCTCCCTTATGGAATAACATTTGTAACCACTTTAGTGTAGCCTTTATAGTATGCTGTCTAAAGGGTGTTACCATAATATATATGGTGAGCATTGATGTCTGCTGCTCTGCCCACAAGGACTTTCGCAATATCTCCATAACCTTCCTAACACGCAATCTGAAGGGCACTGTCGAAATTTCGTTTTGCGTTGTTTTTGGCTCCTGCCTCTAACAGCACTCAGATAATTCCTATATTTCCTCTATATGATGCAGCTGCGAAGGGACTGCCGTGGGAACGACCTCACGCATTCGGATTGGCACACCCATCCAGCAGAAGATGTGTGACACCCCGCCGTCCAGTGAGAGAAGCGGCTTGGAGGGCGCTCCCAACATGCCCGCCAGTTGCGTCGATTTCAGCTCCTTGGTCAAGGGATTTGCGTGCCAAGATTGAATATTCTTCGGCGCATGCAGCTTGGAGTGCAGTGTTGTAGTGTCCGCCGGCGGCATTAACTTTGGCACCGTTGTCCAGCAACATTTATGCGATGCTTCCATGACCTTCGGCACCTGTAACCTGTAAGGCGTTGTCGTAACATCCACCTTAATCGTTGATATCTGCGCCACCCAGAAGAATGAGACTCCGAGCAACACAATAGAACCCTTCAGCACATGCCGTCTGAAGAGCATTGTCATAGCCTTGGGCTCTGTCTTTGACAATCAGCGTCTCCGAGAAGTCCAAAGCTTCATTCGTGCATTTGGAACAAAGCACCGCAACATCGCTCAAGGCCGGTACCTTTCTATTGATGTGCATGTTGTATACCGAATCTTCTCTGCGAAATACGGTCTTGGCTGTGATGGGTGTCACTTCAGTTGCAGACGGGGGAAAGCGCAGACGTAATAAGACCGAAACACGAAATTTTGGAAGCACAACTTGGTCGCAACGAATGTGATGACGCATATGTACGTCGAAATTCTATCATCTACCCCCAGAGGTCGACGATAGCTGAGGGGTAGCCATCTGTTCTGTATGCCCCAGTCAGCACTTGGGGGCGACTAAAATGCCCACTGTATCCAAGATGCACAGGTTTAGCCTGGGAGTGCGAGAGCTTGCCTGACGAGAACATGTAGATTCACCACGGGTTTTCACTCGATGGGAACCCCTATCTGCACAAATGGCTCGGATAGCGCACTGCTCTCCGACCTTACCAGGCGGTGAGGCAACGTGCATGCTCAAATAGAGCCTTACCGATCGGGACCAGGCGAACCGCGTGTCAGACGTCAATGCGCCTGGGGTTCTCTCGGCAACCTAGATCCGGCGATGGCGAAGTCATTCTTTCGCCTGCAATTGATGTACCGCTTCTGGTCTCCTTGAGCCATAGATAACTGCACAGGGGGTAAAGTTTTGGCCTGATGGCGCGGCACATGGACTAGGTGCTCCTAGGTGGTCCTGAGGTGTCCGATTCATCCTTCATCAGATCTTACGAACTCGATGATATGATGGCTGAGTAACTATGACAGGATTCTCAAAACAAGTCTTCAACTCAGGCGTCGCAACATGAACTTGGCCAAGCCTTTCGCTTACTCGCCGTTCGTTTCGACTAAGCCAGCGAATTCCCCGTCTTCCCACAGCGTCTCCACCTTGCAGGCCGTATGCATGTTCACAAGTGCCCTCAGCTCGTCTTCCTCATTCACTTCGTCTGCGGTTGGACAATATCGAATCAGCCCAATACCATGCTGGATGCCTGTCTGGCGAGGAGCGAAACTCTCCGAGCGTTTTTTGCAGCTTTCCAAGCGACAGCGCCCGGAGGGTAGCGATCCTGTAGCAGTCTGCAAACACATAGACCTCATTGTGACTGGAAAATACGTCGGTGTAATCGTCCCTTGGCCATCCAGAGCGATCTGATTACAGGACGCAGATAAGCTGACGGCTTAGAATTCCACGTCGCAAGCTTTTTTCTCCTAGTGAGACTGGGACTCCAGGTGATCTCGGCAGCTGGTTTCGGAATTAGGAATCGCTGACGACCGGGTTTGGAGCGTTGCGGCTCGTGTGCGGCGCAGCGTGGTAATCGCCCGTATATGTGAACTCTCCGAATCAAACGAAGGTCGATAAGTCAATGTCCAACCACTCTATGCAGTGTTTCTGGGCCTCCTTCATACTGCCGTACAAGAGCTTATGGAGTGTCTTGGATTGCTAAGCGACCAATGTGCTGGGAAGATGGAAGGCCCGACGCTTGGCGCCCACGATAAACTTGAAAGAGTCGGAAGCCAGAGTTCTAAACAAAGTCAGAGAAGGTTATAGGCTTCGAGAGCGAAACGTACTCATCTTATTTCAGTAGAGCAGCCAAAAATGTCTGGCAAGCATACTGCAAGTTCCATGCGTGAACTTACGGTCGGTTTGCCAGAAGTCGCCAAGGAGGTGCAGGCTTTTTCGCATGTGCATGAGTGTACGTTCCAATCTTCCGCTTAGGGCAGAATGAACGCTGAGAGGGCTCTTCAACAGCTCCTGTCAAGTATCACTCACCACATAGCCTCTTCTCAGGTCGAACTAAATGGTCAATGGCAAAAGAGCACGATGTCTTTGGATATGGTGACGCCGACACAATGCTGATACTTTGGTGTGATAATACAGAGCCCTCTATAAAGACTTAGCTCATCCTGAAATCATTGTCGCAGCTTAACTTTATCTTGATTCTTTCTTCGACGAAACCCCCGCCTGATAATTGGAGCAGCAGCCAGAAATTATCCTAGAAGAGGATGATCCAGAGGCGATATATTTACCTTTATTAGTACTCTATCACAAGATCTCGAGCTAACACAGCTACGTCAACTTCCAATTACTTACCCACATAGCGCAAGCAAGTGACATAATCCGCTGCTATGGGGCCTTGTCCGGGAATCCCGATATCCTTCAGGGCTAGCGGAACGGCACATGCCCCACCACAATCCGTGAGAAGGTTAAGATCAGGACCACCTATGAACAACAGCTGAGGTGTCACTCGGAACGGGCGACCCCGCAGCCGGCCGGCGTCGGGAACCGAAGCCAGGATCCGGCCAAAGCCGAACGACGCAGTCGTCAGTGGAATCAGGCCAATCCCGATTCCCAGGAGAAACGACCGAGCCGGACCAGGTCCCCGACGGAGAAGGGCTAGAGGAGGCTTCACTGAATAGCTATCCAGGCATCGGAAGAGACAGTTACGGTAGCTGCAGATAGCGCGCGCCCGAAGAGCCCCACCCAAGCACCAATGTGACAAATACACCAGACGCCAGACAACAGAACAGCGATAGCGATCGTCGTCGATGGTGACAAATGAACGCACAATACACACTTACAATGCTACAATACAACGGAAAAGCATTTGAAAATAGCGTTGTGGCAATACTCCTCCTGCGCGACCCAAAAATTGACAACTACGACATTGTTGCCATCCAGAAGCGCGGAGGAAACCCCTTCAGTGCAACGATAGTACACCAGGTCAGCGCGCGGCAGAACCGTTACAGTACTCCCTGTCCTGCTGCACACAGTGAACGGCAAGACGGTATAAAATGCGTCCAGAGGCGGAATCGCGGAGTGGGAGCCTGTCGTATTGTCTCGAAGGACAGAGCGCGTCTGATCCAAAGGAATGGTCGCCATGCGTAAGCGTTGTCAAAGGGACGATCAAGTTTGCCATGCGTAAGAAGACTCTGGACGCTCAGATCAGCCAGAAGCTAGACCACACTCAACCTACATCAACACAATAGCCGACGACACCTCCACGCACCCTAGTGCCAGCGATAGCATGACTGGTTTCGGCTGCCGACAATAGCTCGGCGGACACTCTGACAACAATCCTCAAGATAGCCTGTTACTGACCCCACGATCAATCACGGCTTTGGTAAGTAGTATTCAAGATGAGACTTGAGCAGACGTACGGCAAGCGAATGGCTTTGCCGGGGCGCAATAGTATGTACGTTTGTTCGAAGAGGCTAGCGGTACGCGTAATTTCATGCCTTCATTTTGTAATCTTCCGCAGGATCTTCGCCATGCGATCGAGTTCCGTCATCGCATTCCCTTTGAGCGGATGCTCGTGGCCTAGAGTCGAACAAGCCGCCGCTACCAGAGTCTCTTGCAGACGGACGGCTTCTTCCAGCATTTTCTGATTTCTTCTGTCTAAGCTTAGAGAGAAGATAATGGTCGAATGGGTGCCCACGACGATTTTCTGCAGCCCGTGGCTGTCTTCTGACTGATTGAGAATTTCATACGACTGCCTGAGCAGTGCCTCCGTATCTTCCAGCCTGCCTTTACTTCGGTATGCGACGGCGAGGTTGTGCCTCGGCATGGCCGTGCAGAAAATGCGTCTCGCCGAATTTGTTCTGATTCCATTTCAACACTTTTTCAAACAGAGATTCCGCTTCAACTATCCGGCCTCGGTCCTGAAGCCAATTGGCGTTATCACTTATAGCGCCGATCGTCTCCGAGGCGTCTGCGCCGAAAACTTCCGCCGTGGTTCCGTACACATCCTCAAGCAGCGTACCAGACCCGGCGCTTTTACCCTTGTATCGTAAGGTGTTAGCAAGGCTGGCTTCCGCTTCGAGGATGTCGGGATGTGTTTCGGGCGGAGCGTCCAAATGGGTCTCGCGGACGGCTTCTTGCGTCTTCTTGAGTACGTCCCGCTGCAAGTCCACGGCTTCGTCGAGTTTTCCCTGCCTGGTGCGTGCACTGGCAAGATTTGCCATCGCCTGTCTTGTGAAGGCATGCTCCTCGCCAAAGACCCGGCCCGCCGTGGACAACACGCTCTGGAATAGGGTGGCCGCAACGTCGGTGTCGCCCAGATGCAGGCGTACGACGGCCAGGTTTGAATGGCAGCCAGTGTCTTGATATTCTCCGAGCCTAAGTTATGATTGAGATCTTGGGCAACTTCCCTCAGTAAGTCCGCTGCTTCCTGAAGGTGGCCATTCCTTCTTAGATCCACTGCTCTTTCTTGTTGCAGCTGCCATAGCTTGGGGTCGTCGTTGCCAGTCGTGATATTACCGGCCGTTTTGGAGCGTTTGCCTGCGGGTGCGTGGCAGGCTGCCAACGGTCGCCGTGGATGTGCTGCGATCCGCCGTGGAAGAGGGTCGTAAAGTCCGCAGTTGTGGCTGGCAAATTGGGGGACTCTTGGTTGCTGGAGCCTCTTGCCAGACATGACGAAACTGGGAAGCTCAGCAGGTTGGGACTTGAGAGACTCGCTCGAGTTTTCCGGGTGACGAGCCTTCAGCTGCGGACCGACTGAGTACAAGCCAGCTCCCACTGGCGCGTAGTCCAACGGTCTAGAGGTGGCCCTCGCTTCGGCAGAGAACTCTACCAACAAAATCACCATGCAGCAGCTGTGGGGAGAAGGCGTCTGAAGGGATGGCTCCACACTAACTAGCAACTGCGACAAGCCCATGAACGGCGGAAGCCTACTATGCGTGCGAAGCACTTTGGTTAGCAAGCCTATGGGCATAAAAGTACCCGACTTGAGTCTTTGTCTGTAGCATGTCACCCGCGCCATGCCAATCGCTCTTCAAGCTCTGCCTCCGCAGGTGGTCCGTATCAGCCCACAAGTGGCCTGTAGTCCAAATACGACGCACATTCCAGACTCCAAAGCAAGAAGAGACTTTCGTCAGCAGCAGCCAGACCGCTTCTCGAATATTACCCAGTCGCCCGCGCTTTTTTGCTGAACAAAGCAGTAGTCTTGACACGTGGCTGGGATGATGCAAAGGGCAGACGGCGATCTAGGAAGCAGGACGCAGTTCTTATAGCGCTACGAGACTGCTCAACTATGATCTTCGCTGCGTAGAGACGAGAATGAGGTACTGCACCTATTAACCTTCGAAGCGTAGCTAACGCGAAGGTATCTTCCAAACAAAATCAACCTGAGCAATCCTCACGGCACTGAGAGTGATGTTAAATGCCGCCTTACGTGAGCCTCGGGAGCTACGGACAGAAAGATCGAGTCTGTAGGAACATCAAGTACTTTCAAGATATCACTCCCGCCAAGACAACTACGCGACCGCAAACAGACTGAAAGCAGCCCAGACGCTGTTGACGTAAAGTCGATATGGAGAGGAACCTTCCAATTTGAACATGGAATGGCACTTGTCCTACTCGCGTGTAATAGTTTCATGGCAGATCCAGCTCTGTGATCGTGACGAAAGATGGCAATCGCAAAAGCCACGAGTGACGTCTCGGTAGTCAGGGATTGACGGCATTGCTGTGCCGCGTTTGGCGCACTTCTTCCTCAACTTCCTTGCGTTGTTCCTCCACGCTGGAGTTCAGTCCGCTGGGCAGAGGCAGACATGCCCGGCTCTCAAGCGGATACCGGTAGATGATTTGATTCATATTTTTGAGCCCTTCAACGGCCTCCCGCATGTCCTTCGTCAAGCTTTGGACCAAAACCTGAAATCTGTATCAGCGTAGCGGTCATCCACCCAGCATCGGGCAGAGTCCATTTCTCGTAGAGCCGACTATGGGTACGAGACATAACGTAATGGCCATGCCTAGGAATGAGCAGAACGCACAGATAGCAGGCGGACTTGCTGCATCCGATTGCTCGCGGCGCCGATGTATGTGGATGTGGTTCTAAGTAGAGTATCTGTTGGGTTTATGCATGCAAAAAGCAGTGGTCGGCAGTTCCTGGACGACAGACGCCTGAGGGCGAATCCAAAGCCCTCACGTCGATGTGTCTGAACACCCGCCTGTAGCCGTGAATCCTTGCCACTCGGGCTAGGTCTGTGCATGTGAGGAAGTCTCTGGCGAACTTGTCGATCTGGAGTATCTTGGGATTCTCGGCGACCTGTAGTTTAATGCTAATAGACTTCAAATGCTCCTTGACCGAGTTTGCGTTGCCTAAGCGGGCGACTTGCGAGCAGCTTATAATAATCATCTTGAGGGCGTTCCACAAGGCGTCGACTTTAATAGGACGCTCGACAAGGCTGAGGGTATCTACCGGAACCTTGAGCCTGGCAAGGAGTTGTGCGATTTTCTCAGAGGACTGTGGGAGTTGCCCAATCTCAATAATGCATTTTTACAATTTGTCTTGCGATAAAGGCTGCGGGGTTTTGAATTAGCGAGGCTGCCCAACCCATGCTAGGCGCAATTGCACGACCAAGAATACGGGTGCTACTAAGACGTAGCACGATGTCGAGTAGCTCTGGGACTGTCTGTTTTAGACCGCCTACGCGCGCATCAGGACCAAATCGTGTAAGATTTCAAGTAACGAACCTTCTCAATTAAGCTTGCCTAGGTGGGCCGTAAGCCGCATGAGACTATTAATGGTACTTCACGATGGTGTTATATTGCCGGCAAGTACAACCTGTAGGCTTTCAAGGTTTTGCGTAGGGTCATCGTGGAGACAAATTTGCCCCCCCTCCCCCGTTTCGTGATGAGCAAGGAACGCAACAGAGTTAGCTGTCCGAGTCTCGTCCTTAATGGAAAGGTTGTGGCCGCGACAACCTGGCGTCGCTCCCCCACGGCAATCTCGTGGCTCGCATGGGATCTTGGTCAGCTGTCGCAGGGATGCAATGTTTTGATGAAATTCAGCCTTCAACCTCGGGTTTGTCATGGCTGGCAATGACCGTCGTGCATGAGCACTGGACTAATGTCGGAAGCAATATTCGTTCGAGGCGTTGTGTAAGATTATCGGCTTGCTTCATAGATGCGTTCCTTTGACATACACCCATCGTGATCGCGCCTTGGTGTTTACTGTTGGCTGGTTCTAGGTTAGGCATGGTGATGTGCAGCCGCCTTTAGGCGCGTTCTTCTGAACACCAAAACATCTCGACGGATCGCCCGCATCCCTCATGGACCAACGCCAACAGACATAGCGAGGTCGCGCGGGGTCGGTAAGGGCGACTGCGTTTGTCCAGCCACTCGCGGATACCCTCTCAAGACTGCAGATTTGGGCGACGGCAGCTCCCGTGCAGACCAAGGACAGGCAAAGGGAAACCCAATGACGGTTGTCTTAGCTAGAGGATGTGCTATACCAGCGACATTGGATGTCGATTAGAGTGGCTGCCTCACATGCAAGTCGAAGGTACCCAAAAGAAGGATGGTCATGTCAAGCCCGCCGCCCTAGCAGAACACCGCGTCAACGGCAAGGACGGCTCGCCGGTCACGACGGAAGTTGTCTGCCAGCTTAGGCACAGATACTAGCGGACATAGCATCATCATGTAGTATGTTAGTCGATTGGTGGAGACGTCTGTTTTTGCTGCTGAGTGGTTCAAATTTCACTCGGCCTCACGGGGACTCCCCTGCAACTGCTGGCCCCGTCGGCTTCACCACTGTCGTCGACTGATGAAGTACCAAGCAGCAGGTCGACAGCTTCTCAGGCTCCGGACAACGACCTCCACCGTTGGATCTCAGACGGACTCATCACCTGGCTGGCCGCGACAAGTCTGACAGGTAGTGATGGCGGCTCCTTAGGTTGCCGACGTATACAGAAGCGCGAAGCCAGATCACCCAAGCTTCTAGCACTCTCCCACCAACTTACCCAACCCTACAGCAGAACCTCATCAACACCACGAATGACGCAGCTTGCAGACTATCCGACTTCCAAACTCCTTTCTCTCCGCCATCGCACACCCTCTATCTAACTGCATGGTGCTTCCCAAGGATGACACCGAAGAGTTTGTGCACCCGTATCTTGCCCACGGGATGACGACGCTACCCCTAATCGCCGCCGGAGTACTTGTGCCGGTGGACTTGCTTTCAATCTTACCGCCTTCGTGCCCCTCGCCCTCTTCGGTACCATTTACAAGCTCTGAATCGCCAACATCAACTCCTCCATCGTCGTTACCACGGACGCATATACCTACGTCGGTGTTGTTGCCGAGGTTCTCAACGAAGGTACCCCACGCGCGGCATAGATAATCATTCGCGACAAGCAGACTGGCCATTCCGGGCACTGGCGGCTGACAGTACAGTAGTAGTAAGGCATTAATTATCATCTCACGCTCGTCGATGTTCTGCTCTTGCCATCGGCTCTTCCAGCTTAAGATAGCACCACGTTACCCTGTCTGAGGATCCACGCAGAGCGTGCTACACGCGATGAAACCAGACTCCAGCGAGCAACAGCGCCATAAAAGCGCCTGATCTCGTCGGTTCAGCAGGCACCATCGCGAGGCCTGGTTGGGGAAGAATGTGAACCGTAAGGTGTCATGTCGCTTTGGCCATCCTTCTCTCATGCCGCTGAACACCTTGGTGTCTAGCGCACCAGGCCACGAACTGGTCTGCAGCACCAACTGGGCAGTTGGTTAGGATGAAACTATCCACATACCTGGTAAGATTATAGTGCCTGGGGAATGCATCACGCATGAGTAACGTCCTGTAGGTTTCGCTGTGGTCTTTGAGAACCTCAAACTGCTGATTGCCATCCCGAAAGATCAAGGCACCTTTTTCGTGGATCAGAATGCGGCGCGCGTTCCTGGATTCCCGTGCGTGGCGGTGTTTCGTGCCACGGTATTAATGAACCTATTGTTCCGCTTTGATGATGTTGATATCTTGGTGAATTGGAACTGCCTCAGAAAGCTCTTTGATTTCTCTGCGGTATGGCGTCAGTATAGCTTTCATATCAACCTCCACCTAGTTCACTAAACTCTGGTTATTGAGCGTTGCGAAAGGACTGCTCGCGAGCTGATCAATAGATCCAAGAACTCGTGCCAGTGGGGCAGCAATTTCGAAAGCAGGTTCACGTTGTACCCACCCGGTCTAAAAGACAGTACGGCACGTCACTAGCCTCTTCAACACCAGCTAGGTGATCTCACATGCGTGGTGCGTTTCGAGGTGGACGCATGCTACGAAAAAGCGAGCGAGAGTAGCAGCATGGAGTCGCTGGAAGGCGTAATGGGGCGGCTGGCAGTAGAGAACAGTTCTGGAGGGGTGGGGGGGGGGGGGGGGGGGG